>CAKKXW010000672.1:5706-19052 GCA_920937365.1 Sphaerophoria rueppellii | reverse complement strand
ATTTCTACAAATACATACGTCTATAAAACACTTGTATAATAAATCAATAAAATGTTAACTATATTTTACCAATACATGTGTATCAAATTAGTAGATGTGTAAGTTTATTTTGTAGAAGATAGAGTAGTAATTTTGTTGTTGGAGGGAATTTTAGATAAAAAGGTAGGTCTAGAAGGTTTTTGTTCATTTCAATAATAAAGACACACATACATTTATATAAGTTGTCGTCTTCTACAATTTAGTGGAGTACAAAATGTTTTTTTTTTCAATTTTATTTCGTTATTTGTTTCATTTTTAATTTATATTTATATAAGGCGTGGGAATCACTAATTATTTATTTTTCCATTTCTTAATACATAATGTATGTATATAGACAATTGAATTGTTTTTCTTATCGGTGATTGTTTTTGACTGTTTGATGACGTACAAATGGTTTTATGTCGACAATCTCGTAAACAATAAAATATTTTTGTACAATAAACAAGAACAAACATACCAACAAATCAATATTATTTGGAATTAAACAACACAGAAGAAACCAAATAAATAAAAGCAACTGAAAAGTGAAATATTGTTCAACAGTAAATTCCAACCTTCAAGTTAATTAAGCCGTCTCACAAATTCTATTCGTGAGATATTTTTATGTACATTGCAGCCGGAAAGGATAAGGCCTTAACCTCTACTACACTCTGTTCAAGAAAAATTGCAATAACAGATGTAACGGATGAACGAAGCAATGCTTTCATTTTATCAATTTTGCTTTTTTCTCTGGGGCCTGATTATGGGATTCGCGGCGGATCGTCTTCATTTCGACCTTTCAAATTCGACTCGCTTCGTTTCCATGTTAATGAATTTGCGGCGGAGCAAAAAATATTCTTCCAATATTCCAGTTAATAATAATAAACTCTCTTTTGCCTGTGAATCCGCCAATAAGAACTTGTCGGATTTCAACTCGCCAGCAATTATTATGGTAGGACACCCAAGACCGACGGCTCGGGCAGAACGTCACAATAGACGCATACAACTTCGAGGTAGTAGAGGAGCTTGTCTACCTAGGCTCCGCTATAAACACGGCCAATAACACCAGCACAGAGATCAGACGAAGAATAACTCTTGCTAATCGCTGTTTCTTGGGGCTAAGAAAGCAATTGAGTGGAAGAGGCCTCTCTCGAGCAACTAAGGTAAAATTGTACAACACACTCACCATCCCAGTCCTGCTGTATGGTGCAGAAGCATGGGTCTTGACAAAATCGGATGAATGTGCTGTTTCGAGAGGAAAGTTCTTCGGGTCATCTTTGGCCCTCGTGTGCATTGAAGGGGAATGGCGAAGAAGACAATCAGCCCTATCACTAGCTACGTCGTAATAGAAAAATGGCTACAAACCCTGAAAAATCTATTCCAAGTTCCCTTCGTAATGGAAAATCTTACGAAATTCTTCTGATTGTTTTGTTTCGTGATTCGTAGCGGAATTTTTCATTCGGGGATTTATCCGAAGGGATCTTATGATAGGCATGAATAACAGCGAACTTTATGGGTTGTACAACGACATGGACCTCGCCAGAGGCCCAGGAGAGGAAGACCGCGACTCAGGTGGCGCACTCAAGTGGAAGAGGACCTCAATCAACTTGGAGTGCAAAACTGGAGACAGCTAGCTAGGGACCGAGAAGAATTCTTTACATAAGTGGAGTGCTCTTTTCCTAGGCAAGGCCGGCAATGGCAGAGAAAGTGTGGGATTGTTTCCTTTTCATCCTGGTCCTCTCACCTCTTCGAGAGATAACACGGTCCGGAAACTTTTCCCGTAAAAGATCGATGGTTTCATTGCTTGTGTGGCACGTATCGCCGTCTTATTGAAAGTAAACGTTGTCCAGATCAGATCAGATCCAGATAACCATTCAATTCCGGCAAAAAAAATCATTAATCATTTCTCGATAGCGCAATCCATTGACCGTAACTGTTGCTCCAGATTCATTTTCGAAAAAGTAAGGTCCAATGACCCCGTCGGATCATAAACCGTACCAAACAGTCTCGCGTTGAGGATGGAGAGGCTTTCCAACAATAAATTTTGGGTTTTCCGAGCCCCAGATGTGACAGTTTCGCTTGTTGCCGTAGTCTCCGAAGTGGAAATGGGCCTTATCAGTCAAGATGATTTTTTGACGAAATTCCGGATCATTTTCATGCATTTCAAGGACTCAATCAGCAAAGACACGACGTTGTTGATGATCAGCCGGCTTGAGTTCTTGTGTTAACTGAACTTTATAAGCCTTAAGACCCAAGTCTTTATGCAAAATACTGTGTAATGACGTTTGTGGAATGTCTAATTCCATAGAACGACGAGGAATGGACAAACCTGGGTTTTCTTCAACACTTTGGGCTACAACAGCAATATTCTCAGGTGTTCTTGAGCGACGTGCACGGGTTTCATTCTTCACATCACTAAATTGTCCCAATAGCTCCACCAATTTCTCTTTTGCGGTCCGACAAGGTGCTTCACGACGACCCAAAAATGTTTTAGTTTTACGAACCGTCTCTGCCAAATGTTCACCATTTTTATAGTGAATTTTAATAATTTCATTGTGTTGTTGAAGCGTTTATCGTTCCATTTTTATTAATGGGCGCGTTCACTTTGACTTGTTTTCTATGTAAACAAAAATAGCAGAGGTTCAAACCAGACAAACCCAAGGCTATCCAACAATTTCTGGTATAGGTGGCTATCTGACAGAACAGCCATTGAAATTCTGAAACAGCTGATTTTTGTACACGTATCTTCATACCTATCCAAATAATTTGGAGATTAATTATTAAGCTATCGAACTCGTTCATGAAAAATGAGTTGGATAGGCTATCCAAAACCAAACTGAACGCTCCCAATGGCATAGTTTCTACTTGTCACATGACAAAAAATGACAGCTTCAAAAGTGACAGCTAACGAAATAGCGGGCTATTCAAAATTCTTATTGGAAAACCCTTTGCATATGCAGTACGATGACATTTCGTCTACAGTGTGAGAGTTTCTGTAGCTCTCAAACCACATAGGCAAAAAAAAAAAACCATGAACGAGACGATGACGATCAACTTACGTGAAGCAAATTTGAGACGATATCGTCGACGACAATCGTTTGGACGATAGTCGTTTTGAAAGTAACAGAATGAACCTCCTGTCCTCACCTCATAACTGACAATGTTTCTTGAACAGAGTAAGAATGAGATTAAAATTAAATTCTGCTGCAGTATGGACATGATCTTTCTTACTAGTGGGTAAATTCAAACTTTTCAAGGAATTGTACAGCTACTCTGATATGGTAATTGTTTAAATTAAAACAAAGGTTAACGTTTTATTTGTAAAAATTAAAATATTATAAAATGCAAACAAAAATGTATACCACAATTTATTTAATCACAAAAAGAAAAAAAAATTAAATACAAAACAATAAAATTTACGTTAAAACAAACATGCAAAAAACCTTAAAATATTTTACAAAAAAAAAAAGAAAAAAAAACAATTTTTTCTTATTAAATACATTTTCTATATTTAAACTTACTTTACTACTAAGCTAGTTTTTTTTCACTTAAATATTAATTAATGTTTGCCATTCGCCCGTTGTTTGTTGGATTTGGTAGTGAAGGGCTGGCAAGTTGCCTTTTTTGTATTATTTATTTGCAAACTGAAACTAAATGAAATAAAACTAAAATCTGAACCTAAATTGATTCTAAAATAAATTTCAACATTGATTCTAATCGAAGCATTAAGATGTAACGTTTACATTGATTAGAAAATACATAAAAGCGCAAGTATTTTCGTTTTCCTTGAGTAACTATCTTTTAAGGACGATGTTCACATTGGACTATTTCCGCCGACTTATTTTGAAGTAAGGCCAATCTGTCGTGTTCAAACACAAAAGTAGTGTGAACACTATAGACTCACACTGACGTCTTATAGTTGTCATAAATTGACAATAGGCCAGTTCCACCTAACAACATCTCACTGATGTGAGACCAAGAAGAATTGCTACTGAAATTCAATGTTTTTTGGCGTGTAAGAAATGTGCAAAATCGAATCAATCCCTTTGTTGTCTGGTCTGCTGTTGAATCGTTCTCTACAGAAAACTCAGAAATATCAAACACGTAGTTTATATAAGTAAAACCCGTGCAAAATTATGTATAAATCCGTCTCCAAAAAGAGATTCCAGAGAAATCAATCCTTCGAGAAAAAATTAAATTTCTTTGTGAAAGAAATGCGTTTAAGGGAAAAAATTGCCACTTTTACGTAACGGATCAATTCTTGGGTTATAAGAAAAGCCACATGACATTTCAATGTCACTTTGACGGAGGCAAAATCATTTGGTGGAACATAATTCTCAATTCTCATCGAGATAAAATGGTAACCTTACAAATTGTTGTTGTACATTGTCAGTCACGTCGAAATAGCTGAGTGAGATCTCGGAAAAAAATCTCATTTCTCATTCCACTTAAAAAATCTCTGAGATCTCAGTGAGATGTTGTTAGATGGAACTGGCCTAAATAATTTGACGGCATATGCTAAATGTTAAAAAAAATCCATAATTTTTTTGTTTGGTTTGAAAATCCTGCCTCACTTTGTTGTCTTTTTCTTACCAGCAAGTGCGAAAGAGAAAAAAACATATAGACGTCAAGATAAATCGGAGGAAAGAATCCAATGTGAACACCGTCAAGAAGTTCGCTTTTTTTATGATCAAAAAAAATTGTAATCGATATTTTTTCTTTCAACTTAAATTCAAACAGATGCACGACGAAAAACAATTAATTTTCTTATTTTTTGAGGCAATACAAGGCATAATGATTGCGTTAGTTTTGTTGTAGATCTTGATTTTGTTTGTAAATTTATCTATTCGAGTGACTGTTTTTCTCTTTTTTCTTTTCATCAATTTTACATATGTATAGTTGCTGCCGTGTATCTGGCTTCTCCTCGTCTCCATGTCCATTGGCTTGGGCGGTACTGCAAATGATTTCATAAGTTTATATATATTTTACATCAAATTATATCATAGACACATAAATAGGATGAAATTAATGATAATAACTAGTGCAAGAACCTGTGATGAAAAATGAAATTTCAATACAAAAACTACAATTGCATTTATCAATATTGAAAAACCAAAAATCATAACAACGTTATGAATAAAGTTAACAACAGAAACTGTGAATCAATAAAAACTATGAGAAGACTCCCTAAAAAGTAAGTAAGCGGATATTTAAACCATTTATACAAGTCAACTTTTACTATACTCTGTCCGATAAAAATTCGCAGTACAGGCGCGCTGTTCCAAATGAAGGGAACTAATTTTAAAAGTTTTATAAAACACCGATGAATTTTTGATGGCATCGTACGTAGAACCCAAAACGACCTGTCTGGCACACTTGAGCAGAGACAAAAGGAGATCGGAAAGACGGAAACTGACTTACGTTTCACTCCCTAGATCCCGCAATTTTAATATTTCTTCATTTTCTTCTTCTTTTCGTCTACATGAATACATCAGGGTTGCAAAAGTCGATACAATTGTACTTTTTTCGATTCACTTGCCTCTTTATCATAATTGTTTTTACTAAAATCAAGTATCCTTTTTTTAACGCACTCATTTGTTGCAAATCAATAAAATTGCTAGTTTGGCAACACGTTTAAATCTCACTGAATGAGACGTTAACGACGTCTGTCTTATTCGTTTTCATTCTCGTTTGTTTTCATTCCGTTATCCATTTACCGTTTTCAATTCTTCATTCGGTTTTGTGATTTTTGAAAACAACATGGAGAGGTGGGTGCATCTTCTACTCAATATGAAAGTCTGAAGGGTGTCGGAGCGTCACAAAAAAAATTCTTAAGGCAATCATCATGAAACTTTGTACATTATTATTCTTGGAGATCCTGAAAAAGGGAGTTCCCTAAACTGCGCCAACTACAGAGGAATCAGTCTACTTAACATCGCCTACAAGATCCTCTCTGCCGTAATATGTGAACGTCTGAACCCTTTCATCAACAATCTGATTGGTCCTTATCAATGTGGCTTCAGGCCAGGAAAGTCAACCATCGACCAAATTTTCACGTTGCGGCAGATCCTGGAAAAGACCTATGAACTCCAAATCGATACCCACCAAGACCACCTTTTCATCGATTTTAAAGCCGCGTATGACGGCATCTACAGAGACGAACTGTATAAAGCTATGTCTAGTTTTGGCATCCCTGCCAAGCTCGTCCGCTTGTGCAAAATGACGATGGAGAACTCACCCTGCTCCATCAAGGTTGGCAACGAGCTAACGGAATCTTTCGACGTCAAAAAAGGATTCAGACAAGGCGATGCACTGCCATGCGATTTCTCTAACATCGTTCTTGAGAAGATAGTGCAGAGCTCCAACGTCAACACCAGAGGCACTATCTTCCAAAAATCTGTTCTTCTCGCGTACGCCGATGATATTGATATAATGGGAAGAACACAGCGTGATGTCAATGGCGCTTTTGTGTGAATTGAGACTATAAATACATAAAAAGAGTGGCGCTACAGCTCTTGCAGAGCCAAGGCCTAAGTGGCTTACTCTCATCAACAATTCTCTGGGTGCGTGTGAAGAGAATTGATGGGACCTACAATTTAACGCCGATTCCAAACGGCAAAGTTGAGAAGTACTTTTTCATGACAGATTATGCTCTTGGAAATTTTGTAATTTCTTCGCAAGAGGCAGTGCCCGTGAAAGATGAAATAAAAACTATGGGCACGAGTAGGACTGGAACCCACGACGTTTTGCTTAGCAGCTAATGCACCTAACCACTAAGCTACGGACACTACAGAAGAGAATTGAGACAGAAGCGGCAAAAATGGGTTTAGCGGTAAATGTGGGAAAAACGAAGTATATGCTGCTCGGGCAGAACGTCACAATAGACGAATACAACTTCGAGGTAATAGAGGAGTTTGTCTACCTAGGCTCCGCTATAAACACGGGCAATAACACCAGCGCCGAGATCAGACGACGAATAACTCTTGCTAATCGCTGTTTCTTTGGGCTAAGAAAGCAATGGAGTAGAAAAGCCCTCTCTCGAGCAACTAAGGTTAAACTGTACAACACACTCATCATCCCAGTCCTGCTGTATGGTGCGGAAGCATGGACCTTGACAAAATCGGATGAAAGTGCCTTAGGCTGTTTCGAGAGGAAAGTTTTTCGGGTCATCTTTGGCCCCGTGTGCATTGAAGGGGAATGGCGAAGAAGATATAACAGCGATCTTTACGGGTTGTACAACGATATGGACCTAACAAGAAGGGTCAAGGCCCAGAGACTCAGATGGCTCGGTCATTTAGAGCGGATGGACACCAATGCTCCGGCCCGGAAAGCCTTCGACACTATTCCCGAAGGACGTAGGAGGAGAGGAAGAACTCGACTCAAGTGGTGCACTCAAGTGGAAGAGGACATCAATCAACTTGGAGTGCAAAAATGGAGATGACTAGGACCGAGCTAGCTGACGGGGACTGTTGATTGAGGCCCAAGTCCACAACGGACTGTAGCGCCACCTTAAGTAAGTAAGTAAGAGGTAGTACGATGTCTGTCGGGTCAGCTAGTGAATATATATTTTATTTGTTTGTTATCTTGATATTTATGAATAAATTTTAATTTTTTGTTTTTTTTTTTTTTTTTATAAAAAAGGGATTAGGTCTACTGGGGATACCCTTCAAAAACGCTCCATTTATCTTACCTCTTGGTGGTGTTAAAAAATATAAATTTTATTTCATTTTTTTATATAATAAAATGAAATTTCAATGTAAAAAAAAAGAAGAATGGTTACCCTGCATTTTTTCAAAATTTTCAAAATTCAAAATGGGCATTACGGTAACTGGGTTACCGTAATGCGCTTTTTTGAGAAAGGTACTTATGGGTAGGAAAAGAGTGCGAACGGGATACAGATATCCCTATCTTCCCTGTACTGCCAATTTTTATAGGACAGAGTATAGTAGCACAGGAATACTTGGTTTTCATTTTTGGTTCCATTGTATTGTATATGTAAGGCACCACCGTCCTTAATGATGGAACGATACGAATCTTATAAATGGTAATCATTTCTGCAAACTAACTCTAATGGGTGCTTTTCGGTTAATATCGTCTTCACAGATTTCATTACCAAAAGTAAAACCGTAACAATCGGCTTATAGCCGTAGAACAAATAAATCGAAAGCTATGAAAACACCGTTCTAATTATTCAATATCTTGGGATAACATCAACACCCACTACATGATATACAAACCTGAAGATGTTTGGTCTGCATGTAATAGTTAGATAAACGATTTATTCGGTTGGATTGTCTTTTTCTTTTTCCTCTTTTTAAAATATTTTTTATAGAATATTTTTTGCAGTGGACACTTACCTGAATCAGAAGTTGTCCACTCTTCGTATGTGGATTGCGATAGGCGTATAAAACCCAACCAACTAGAGTGATAATCAAACAAATTGGAAGAATAAATCCTAGAACAACGCCGACACTGTGCACGTCTCCAGTATCTGATGCAGAGAAACTGGTTGAAGCTGCCTTGTTCACAGGAAAAACAGATTCAGCTGTATATGGGGTTTCGGGATTGTCGTCACTCGATTTAACAGGGTAATAGTCGCCATTGTGATTACTGTCGCCATGATCAATTATAGTCTGATTTGTTATTTGAGCAGCATTATTGCCCTTTTGCCCTATTGCTGGACATAAATTGACAACGCTTATTGGGCCTCTGTCACAACCTTAAATAAAAAAAAATATATATATATTAATTTTAAGCATTTGTTTTCAACATAGGTTGGGTTAGGTTAGGTGATAAGGGGTGTGCACAGCGTGAACTGTTGGATACACGTGGCCTACTGGTCCATTGTGATCCCCTATAAAAATAAAAGTTAGCATCGATGTTCTTCAAAGTTGCCAATTTACGTAGACTGGCTCGTTAACGAACCAGCCTGTGCTATCTATAAATTTCCTCATGTTTGCCATTGAGACCTGTGCTAGATCATCCAGTTCCCCAACAAACCTGTTCCCGAAATGACGGAGACGGTTAGTTTGGAGGTTCGGACAGTTACAGAGCAGTTGTTTAATGGTTTCTATTTCCTCCTCATCCTGACAGCTCCTACAGAAATCGGATGCAAAAGCCCCTATCTTGTTGGCCATTGTGCCAATGACGCAATGACCCGCTAGTACACCTGTCAGGATTTTAATGTTTCTTTTACTCAGCCATAAAATATATCGAGTTTCCTTTTCATAAGTTTTAGGTCATAAACTTCTAGAGATTACGCAATCGTCCATGGATTTCCAGGAGTTATTGATTTCCTCTTTCGATTTAAGGTATCTTCCTCTTGATTACCCCATCCATCAAATTTTGGTTTGTCCTAATATTTTGAACTATTTTGGTTTGCGTTTATTTCTCTTGATATTTATTTCCACTTATATTAACGCAACATGTACCGCGTCGACACCAATCTGTCCGAAATATGACGGAATACACACCGCACTGCACCTACTGAAAGAACAGGGAGAAATCTGGAAAACTGTTCACCGATCCCAAGTCGTTCTGGAGCGATGAGAATTGCATTTAATAAATTTTCTAAACGGTTCGCTTACTAAGGGCTCCACCTTTTCAAGATGCCAATTTCGTGCTGCAGCAACTAAGCATTGAGGAAGTAAGAATTACTATAGATTGCATACCAGCATACCGAGCTGGTCAAGGATTGCTCCACAGGAAATACCGTAAGGCTGACTATTAGACGCTATATGTTCCATTTTTTTTTATAATTTGCACCTACTCAAGGGATTTTTTATACCCTTTTTATGCCAGAGACACAGTGAGTGCATTAGGAAGAAAGGAAGGGGTAGGAAAGGAGGTGTCGGTGTACATTTGTCTTGAATTCTTGAACATTGTAATGACTGGGAAAGACATAGTGTGGAAGAGAGTTCCACATTCGCGTAGTACGGCTAAAAAATGATTCTCTATACGTCCGAAGTTGGGCTCGAGGATAAACTGATGGACATTCCTGGAAGAGCGGGTATTACGGTTGAATTGATTAAGGGGAGGAATGCAACTGGCAATTTCTCTAGAAAACTTACCGTAGAAGTAACGATAAAACAGAGAGAGACACGAAACGTTACGACGGTGGTCTAAAGGAGTGAATGAATCACTGTTGTCTCTATCACCGACCATCCAAGAGGCTTAAGTAAGTTACTGGAGCACCAGCCAAAAGATGGGAATGGTACTCAAGCTTTGGACTGATATGCCTTGTAGATAACAGCCAGATCAGATGGGGAGAAAAATTTCTTGCACCGTCTTAAGAAACCCAAACATCTTACGGCATTTTTGGTGACATCGCGTATGCGCTCGGTCCACACGAGGTGGTCAGTGATGCACATACCGAGAATCTCAAGATGTTCGGTCTCATTGATGCAAGTGCCACTCATGGACAGTGGCAGGAGAGGTATATCTCGCTTCAACGATAAAAAACAGCATTGAGTTTTCGAAGCATTCAATTCTACACGGTTTTTAATTCCCCATTGTACAATGCTGTTTAAGTCAGAGTTTAATGAGCTTATCATATTTTGCCGTTGCAGTTCCACATCCTAAGAGCAGGGTTGTGAGTCTGGAAACAATTTGTTGGATTAGAAGTAACAAACAAGAGGTCATTATGAAAATGAGGAAGAGGGTCGGAGACAAAACGGACCCCTGGGGCACACCAGCATTTGTACTGTGGATTTCAGACTTGAACTCGTCCAATACAACTTGTATTGAACGTTTCGAAAGAAAATTTCTAATCCAACGAAGAAGGGATTCATCGATACCGAAGGCAAGCATTTTCGATAAAAGAGCAAGATGCCAGACTTTATCAAATGCTTTTGAAATATCAAGTGCAACAATCTAACTTTTCCAAAACGATGTTAAGATTTGTAGCACAGTTCGGTGAGATAAACCATCAGATCACCAGTGGACCTGTTGCTGCGAAAACCGTACTGCTGGTCATTAAGAAGCTTTCGGTCTTCGAGATATTTCTTGAGCTAATAGTTTATCAGCGTTTCCATGACCTTAGAAAGAAGAGACGTAAGTACAATCGCACGTTAATGTGAGGGAGAAGACGATTCGCCTTTTTTTTGGAATAGGTTGGACAAATGCTGTTTTCGAACTGCTCGGAACGAGCCCAGAAGAGTAGGATAGATGGAAAAGCTTACGCAAGGGTTTTGTCAGCGTAGAAGAACATCTCTTCAGAATAATAGCGGGGATACCATCCGGACCAGCGGATTTATGTATGTTGAGATACTTTAGGACTTTCGTCACAGCACGAGTGCGAAAGAAGATTAGTCCCATGGTATCATTGACGCCCTCAAGAACTGGAGGAGTCATGACACTCTCTGGCAGCGAAGAGTTGGCGTCAAACTACCTAGCAAAAAGGTTAGCTTTCGCGAGAGAGCTAACAACTAGAGTGTCATTGTCAACGAGTGTTGGGGCCGAGGAAGAAGAAGAAATCTTCATATTTTTTACAAATTACCACAAATTCTTACTGTAGTATATTTATCAGGGTGCGACATAAGGAACAAGTCAAGAGTATTTTCCGCTTGGCTCGTTGACAAGCTGAATAAGTAAGGTTAAACTCGGCAAAGATTTCAGCACACTTTCCTTCGGATGTTGTCTGGCTCGAATGGAGAAGCCACGAAGAATTGTGTACATTGAAATCGCCCGTAATAACGATTTCAATGGTAGGATACAGGGATACAATTCTTTGAATGGAGTCAGGTGCACAAAACCAAGAAAAAATAGGATCTTGCTGCGATACATACGAGATCCCGGATTCCAAATTGGAATTAGTGAAGACGTTGGGAGGAAGATCCTCTAAACTACGCCAACTACAGAGGAATCAGTCTAATTAACATCGCCTACAAGATCCTTTCTGCCGTAATATGTGAACGTCTGAAGCCTTTCGTCAACAATCTGATTGGTCCTTATCAATGTGGCTTCAGGCCAGGAAAGTCAACCATCAACCAAATTTTCACGTTGCGGCAGATCTTGGAAAAAACTATGAACTCCAAATCGATACCCACCACCTTTTCATCGATTTTAAGGCCGCGTAGACAGCATCTACAGAAACGAACTGTACAAAGCTATGTCTAGTTTTGGCGTCCCTGCAAGCTCGTTCGCTTGTGCAAAATTACAACGAGCTTACGGAATCTTTCGACGTCAGAAAAGGATTCAGGCAAGGCGATGCACTGTCGTGCGATTTCTTCTACATCGTTCTTGTGAAGATAGTGCAGACCTCCACCGACCGTCAACACCAGAGGCACTATCTTCCAAAAATCTGTTCAACTTCTCGCGTATGCTGATGATATTGATTCTTCCCATTATGAACACAGCGTGATGTCAATGGCACCTTTGTGAGAATTGTGACAGAAGCGGCAAAAATGGGTTTAGCGGTAAATGAGCTGTCTTCGAGGAAGGACACCCAACACCGACGGCTCGGGCAGAACAATAGAAAGCAATTGATTGGAAAAGCCCTCTCTCGAGCAACTAAGGTAAAATTGTACAACACCCTCATCATCCCAGTCCAGTTGTATGGTGCAGAAGCATGGACCTTGACAAAATCGGATGAAAGTGCCTTAGGCTTTCGAGAGGAAAGTTCTTCGGGTCATCTTTGGCCCTCGTGTGCATTGAAGGGGAATGACGAAGTAGATATAACAGCGAACTTTATGGGTACAAGAACCTAGCCAAAAGAGGCAAGGTCCAGAGACTCAGATGGCTCGGTCATTTAGAGCGGACACCAATGCTCCGGCCCGGAAAGCCTTCAACATTATTCCCGAGGGACATAGGAGGAAAGGAAGACCGCGACTCAGGTGGCGTACTCAAGTGGAAGAGGACCTCAATCAACTTGCAGTGCAAAACTCTAGACAGCTAGCTGTCTCCTGAACTCGTTTTTTTTCATACAAAAATGAGTCTGAGTTCTGCCCTGCTCGATCGATCTCACAGGTGAGTTTAAGCTCGTCAGCTCATACTCTGAGCTCTTGCTCATCTTTTAGAACATGACCCAATGTCAGATTTAATCGCAGTTCGCGGTTTTCAATCCACTGCATGTTTGTTATAAGCTGTTTTCGTTTTCTAAACGTTTTCTTAAGAGTGAGATAGCACCGTTGTTTTCGAGTCTCATACTCGACTGCTCGAATTTGAGTGGACACTCTAGCTAGCTCGTCCCGTCTTGAGTCTGAGTAAAAACATACTTTTTTTTGCTCAAGTCCTCTGTCGATCGACAGATCTCAAAACGTGACGTTCAACTAACTCCAGGAGAAGGTGAACTCATGCGGTGGACTCAGCGCCAGAAGGAAAGGAGGATA
>CAKKXW010000670.1:0-10627 GCA_920937365.1 Sphaerophoria rueppellii | reverse complement strand
TGTACATACAATGTTATAGTTGGCCTTGTGCAATGCACGTTTGCCTGAAATTCGACCTTTGCTGTGTGAGTGTCCTTAACAAGACATGGCAGTCTTTTACGGAAGATAAATTACTATGTAATTAGACGTTGTGTTTCTCGTTCTTTATCTTGCGATTGCTGTGTCCTGCGAAGCAGATAGAAAGTTTAAAAAAAAACGAGAGGGACGCAGTTAGGTCGACAGCTCAGAGGCAGGTCGCAAATCTTTGAACAAACTTAGAATACAACGTCCGTTTTTGCAGCCATATCAATGGCTTAACGTTGTTCTATAGTTTGCTGGTATGCAGGAATGGATTCGAGGTTACTCGAAAGCAGCATTGTGGTGCCTACGCAAAAACTCTCAGGCCCACGCACGAGTGCATCCCCACCCGTTCTTCGACTGCTTGATGGAAAAATCGAGAGAGTAAAAGGATCGTACATTTTTTTTCAGTCGCCCGTCCATTAAAAGTGCCATTGTTGAGAATTTGTTCTTCCATCTTAAGAAGTTTTCTGTTTCTCATTTCTTTTTATTTATTTATTTTGACGCCCGCGAAAAGGATTTTTGTAAATTTTCTTTTCGTTTCTTGAGTTTCTGCAAGGCGAACTTGACAAGCTTTTGTTGTTTTTGCATTAATTATTTGGGTCATTAAACTTTTTTTTTTTTCCTTGCTTCCATCAAGGATATCTTTAGCTGAAAGATGTATTTGTATTATCTTTTTGAGTTTCCTTTTTTCTATTTGTTTTAATTATCAGAGTTCTTACAGTGATTTTTTCCCTTTTAACAGAGTTAAAAAACGTTTTTTTTGTCAATTTCTTAGTTTTCTTTTGCTTTGCTGTTCTCTTATAAGAATTATTGACATGTCCGCTTTTAAATTGTACGTGTTGCTATGTAGTTGGCACCAGAACCCAAGCCCAATGTCTATACAATTTTGCACTTAAACGGGAATAAAAACTAAAAATTTGCGTACACATTTGAATGTCCAACCCGATCCAAGGTTTGATATCTAACAGGAAAGTCTTGGCATTAGCCAAGAAAAATAATGCTCTTTTCAAGCAAATATGAGTGCGACCCCTGAGGACCACACGACTAACTTCTTTTTTTTTATGTAATAAGCACACACTCAAGGGGTTTTTTGTACCCTTTTCATGTCAGAGAAACAGTGAGTGCATTGTGCATTAGGAAGGAAAAAAGGGTAGGAAAGGAGATGCCGGTGTACATTGGTTTTAAAGTCCTGAACATTGCAATAATTTGGAAAGACAGAGTGTGGGGGGGAGTTCCACATTCGCGTAGTACGGCTAATGAACAATTCTCTATACTTAAAGCTACGTCCGAAGTTGGGCTCGAGGGCAAACTGATGGGCATTCCTTGAAGTGCGAGTATTACGGACGAATTGTTTAAGGGGAGGAATGCACCTGGATAATTCACAAGAGCACAAACCGTAAAAGTAATGATAGAACAGAGAGAGACCAGCCACAGCCCACAGATGAGAATTGTACTCAAGCTTTGGACGGATTTGAGCCTTATAGATAATAGCCAGATCAGACGGGGAGAAAAATGTCTTGCACCGTCTTAAGAAACCCAAACATCTTGCGGCATTTTTGGCGACATCGCGTATGTGCTCGGTCGACAAGAGGTGGACAGTGATGCACATACCGAGAATCTCGAGATGTTCGGTCTGATTGATGCAAATGCCACTCATGGACAGTGGCAAGGAGGGTATATATCTCGCTTCAACCATACAAGACAGCATTGAGTTTTCGAAGCATTAAACTCTACGCAATTTCTTATTCCCCATTGTACAATGCTGTTTAAGTCAGAGTTTAATGAGCTTATCATGTTTTGCCGTTTCAGTTCCACATCCGAAGAGGAGGGATGTGAGTCTGAGAACGAATATGAAAAGCTAAGGGTACTATCGTCAGCGAAACAATTTATTGGATTAGAAGTAACAGACAGGAGATAATTAATAAAAATGAGAAAGAGGGTCGGAGACAAAACGGAGCCCTGGGGCACACCAGCATTTTAATTGTGGGTTTCAGACTTGAATCCGTCCAATACAACTTGTATTGAACGGTTCGAAAGAAAGTTTCTATTCCAACGAAGAAGGGATTCACCGATACCGAAGGCACGCATTTTCGATAAAAGAGCAAGATGCCAGACTTTATCAAATGCCTTTGAAATATCAAGCGCAACAATCTTACTTTCTCCAAAACGATGTAAAGACTTGTTCCACTGTTCAGTGAGATAGACTGCCGGTCAATAAGAAGCTTTCGGTCTTCGAGATATTTCTTGAGCTGATAGCTTATCAGAATTTCCATGACCTTAAAAAGAAGGGACGTACGTTATATCGGGCGATGATTGGAGGGAGAAGACGATTCGCCTTTTTTTGGGATTGGCTGGACAAATGCTGTTTTCCAACTGCTCGGAACGAGCCCAGAAGAATAGGATAGATGGAAGAGCTTACGCAAGGGTTTTTCCAGCGTGGAAGAACACTTCTTTAGAAAAAATTATGTGGAGAATCATTCAAAACCTAAAAACATGAAACTTGGAACATATATTCTTAAAGATGTTAGAAGTTACATAGGATTTTGCATAGAACAAAGGATTGACACGATTTTGTGCACAGGTAGTGGTAGTTAAGGGGTCAGAACATCACATAGAGCCTCTGGCCTGCTAGTAACCTCTAAAATTCATTTTCAGTTGTCTAAATCAAACTGTATACCGATGCATTAAACGTGCACACCAATTCTTTCAGCTCACGTTTGTCGTAAAGTAAGCCCATATTTGCACAAGCTATATAATACATTTTAATATTTCATTTTTTTTCGGATCTGGATAACAGGGTGCTCTTCCCAACCCAATTGAATCTAATGAGCTTTTATCAATTTAAGGTCATAAATATTTTATTCCTTATATGATCAGTTTTTTTTTTTTGAAACCACGAAAACCACAATCTGAACGTTCCAGAACTAACATCTCAACTACTGCGCAATGAGCACATACCAAGACATCTCATTATGCAAATGCAAGTACATATAAATAAGGTAGCATCTAATTAAATCCATACAAAATAGACAATCCAGTCCACTTGGGCGTATACTTACCATTTTCAAACAAATTAATTTAGATAATAGATGAATAATTTTGTAAATGATGTTATACCAGGAGGCCAGAAACAAGATTCAGCTCTTTTTTTTGGCATATTCCATGACATTTTCCAGTACCTTGGGCGATATCGCAGTGATTTTGGCTCTAATAAACTCGTCTAAAGGCTTCGGTTGATTAGCATACCAAAATCTTCACAAGAAAAAGCTACGAGCCAATAAATCGGGCGATCTTGGTCCCAGCCAATATTTTTTCATTTCAATATCTCGCGTCCTGTGAATTTGAGGATCTGGTCGATTTGAATGTGAGCAGTCCGCTACAGACTGTCTCGAAATCCGAAGCTAAGCCATGAATAGTGTCAATTTTAGGCTCAGAACGACCGCGATACTATTGGCGATACGCACGCTGGTGTGCAAAAACTGAACGATTTCATTTAATGAACATTATCACTATTTTTGCGGGTTCTGTGGCCGAAGTTTGATAACAATTGTAACGCAATGACGATCGCAATCGGTTGAAATCTATCAAAACTATTCAATATTTCCATCGGCCAAATTTAGATAGCAAACCTTGTATATCCACTTAAACCCATTTTCAATTTATGTATTTGAACAACGAGTTGTTATCGTTGTGCTTCCACCAATGGCTTTTTCGGTCAATTTCTTTATTTGGCTGGAGTTATAGCTATTTCACGGGTGCCAAGCCGATCATCAGACTCCTTTATTAGTTTCGTTTTCAATTGTTTATAACAAACTAGCTCACCAGGCAGAAATCGTTTTGTCTCAATCGATAAATAAAAGACCTAATCTGCTACCCCGTTACCATCTACATACTCCCACTAGCTGTCACCCCGCTACTCCAATACCCACTATTCTAGTCATATGTCATTAACGACTTGCTCGATTATCTACAAAATACTTAAAACCCATTTACGCCACTACCCGAACACTTCCTGAAAACAAAACACTCCACTGGTACAAAGGTAGTGAGTCGAACTAAGCAGCAATTCTAAAAAAAGAAAAAAATCGACAACAAAAATGTCATGTGTACGTTTTTAATTGACAAAATTTGACCAATAATATTTTTCTTCACTGACAGTTTATTATTTTTGTTTTTTTTTTTTGATAATGAAAATAAAAATATTTGACGAAATTGAATGTTCCTTCGAGTTCGTAGTTTTTAACATTTGCAACGTTTGTGATTCAAAAAGTTTACATTTTGTTTGCATAAGCCGTCTACCCTTGTTCCTCTTTAGTTTAAAATGAAAATTAAGAAAATCGGTCAAGTGGTTGTCCGTCAACTTATAAGAGCACCAGGATTTTAACGAAATAGTCTTCTATATCCATATACATATATATTTTATATTATTTATATTTTCCCTTTTTAAGTTTTTAAGCAACCGATTTCGCTGAAAAAATTAATCGGTTCTCAATAAAGCCATTGTGCGTCGATTAAGACTAATTTCATATCAATTCTATTCGGATTCAGGTGACCTCAAAACATGGAGACATGCAAACATTGGAGATTCACGAAATCAGCCGTATTACAATAGCACCCCCTGAGAAGTTAAAAAAAAAAAAAATACAAAAATTGTTTTCAATCCTCCAATTTGGATTTTGACTATTTGTGTGAATTATTGTTAAATATGGATTAATTTTATATTAATAAAATGCCAAACAATCAGTTAATAACTTGTGATTCATAAAATTCACTCCATTATGCACATTTCATACAAAATCTGGGTGTGAATTATATTCGGTCGAGTTGTAAAATTTTATTCAAAAGTCTTTCTAGTATACGATATGAATTATGCTATTTTGGAATTTGTATTGAATATCTAAAGGGGAGGAATGCAGCTGGCTATTTCACTAGAGCATACACCGTTGAAATAACGATAAGAGAGGTCAGGCGGGGGAAAAATGTCTTGCACCGCCTTTAGAAACTTAAACATCTTGAGGCATTTTTGGCGACAACGCGTATGTGATCATTCCACAAGAGGTGGTGGTGATGCACATACTGAGGATTCTGAGATGTTCGGTTTCACGAATGCAACTGCCACTCATGGACAGTGGCAAGAGGTATATCTCGCGTCAACGATTCAAGAAAGCATTGAGTTTTCGAAGCATTAAACTCTACTTGGTTTTTTGTTCTCCATTGTACAATTCTGTTTAAGTCAGAGTTTAATGAGCTTAACATATTTAGTCGTTGCAGTTCCACATCTGAAGAGTAGGGATGTGAGCCTGAGATCGAATATGAAAAGCTAAGGGTACAGACAAGAAATCATTAATGAAACTAAGAAAGGGGGTCGGAGACACAACGGAGCCCTGGGGCACACCAACATTTATATTGTGGGTTTCAAACTTGAACCCGTCCGATACAATTTGTATAGAACAGTTCGAAAGAAATTTTCAAATCCAACGAAGGAGGGACTCATCAATACCGAATGCACGCATTTTCGATAAGAGAGCCTGGTGCCAAACTCTATCAAATGCCTTTGAAACGATGTAAAGGTTTGTTCCACTGTTTGGTGAGATAAGCCATCGGAAAACTTATCACCGTAGAGTATCTATAAGTCATTAGGTCAGAAAGTTTGAAACATTGTGAAGTCGCTCTAACTGCCGGTCACACGGGTTGAAATGTGCTGTGAGAGAGCTTAGTCGTATTGAGCTAGAGTATGGTTTCTTGTGAGGCTCATTGTGTGACATTTTATTGCTAGTGTATCAATGTGTTTGTAAATCTTTATATTAGAGAAGTTCAATATTATAAATATATAGACGGATCTTCGTTAAGGTAGAGGTGAAATAAAAAATTAAAAAGTTGAGGTCCTAGATGGCTAACCTGAGGAAATCGTGAATGAGAAAAAAAATTCTTAAGAGATAAATTTCACTGTGTAAGCCAAAGATACTCTCTTATGAGGATATCCTAGTGAAGATATAGATTTGATTTAGACAAAAAAAAACATTTTTGAAGTTACTCTTTTTTCGGCATAATATAAAACACGTGTTCATGGTAGGGTAGCCATGAGTTGGACGGTATTTTGTACAATACAGGTTTTCTGTGTGACTCATGATAGTCCCAATCCTTTACCTTTTGGAATTGTAGTCTGTTATTTAAAGCAGACAACGATTTAAGAACGCATGTTCATTTATTTTTTCAAATGTTAAAACGTAGAAAAAAAATTATTTCGATTATTTTCTTTAATTTGAATTCATACAAATAATTTGGTATTTAATATTAGTCATGCTCGCAGTTTGTCAACAAAAAAGTTTTGCCAAGAAAAATGTTTACTAAGAAAAAGACTTGCTGATAGGAAAAGTAAGGCTTTCATCAATTTATAGTACACGAGCACGTATTTTCGAAGTTTTCTAGATTCATAATAAAGTTTTTATATTAAATTTTTTTTGAGAGTCTTCAGAATGTGATGAAAATAAAATGAAAAAAAAAAAAACGTCAACGAAAAAGAAATTTAATTAAGGACAGCCGCAAATGTTTGAATCCTTCTTTCTCTCTCTCTCGCAATTTTTCTTTATTAAAAACTTTCAAAGGTTGGGGAAGTCCAACTTTGGTCTCATCTACCAACGTTTATGCGACCAAGTTTAACAATTGATTTATGTTAGTATACACAAATATATGTTTGTATGCTCATCGCTGTGAAAAGTTAAAGATGACAATCATGTCTGCCTAAGCTTACAGTGCCTGCAGGTTGCGAATAGAACCAAAAAAAAAAATCAAGAAACTGGTGGAGGATGGTGGAGGTTTGAGTTTAGGCTTTTCACGGTATGAACTGAGGTCCTCTGAATGCAAGCGTCGTTGGGAAATTCCATAAAATCAAGATTATAATGGATAAAAAAAGGTGGTGTTCTCTTGTAAAAGTTTTATAGTTCAAAATTCGCAGGGAACTACAAGTCAAAAAGTTATGTTTTCGTAGTAAATAAAAATAATATAAAGTATACATTTTTCCGAGACTTTTTTAAAAAGAGGATTTACAGTGGACTGTAGTGCCAATCCAAATTTCTTAGCAAATATTTATTGATGGCTTTTGGGCTGTACCTGTACATCACACATTACTTGGATAACATATATATAAACGGTAAGTGATTGAATTGTTACGGATTAAAAAAAAAAATAGTCCTTATCAGTTACAATCACAAACAAATTATATAAGGTTCAATGCGGGTTTACAACGCGGGCCGATTCACAATATTTTGGGAGCAAAAACGAAAAATATTTGTGGGCACCTGGGCACCTTAACAAGGCAATTTAAGAAAAGGAAAGCAAACAGTTTCAACCCCGAGCTACGTACCTGCATCATCCTACCTGAGTACCGCCTGTATATTAGCATAAATATATAGCATGCATAGTCCATCTACCATACGACGAACATCACCAGTAATGTTAATTCGTAATGATAGTATTTAATTTCAACATCCTCATAATTCACACTCATTCACGGCCGAATAAATCATAAGAGAAGTCAGAACTGAGGAAGGTACGTATAATTTTTGTCATTTACGAGACAATCTGCTAGTAGTAAGAAATACATATTACTAGCAAATTGATTATGAACATACTCTTGAAACAACTCTTTAATCCAACAATTCCGTGAACCTGATCTAGAAAAAGTGAAAACCGCATTATCACGGTTGAAATCCAACAAAGCCGCTGGAGCAGATGGACTAGCTGCTGAGTTGTTCAAAGCAGCAGGCGACGAGCTAGATAGGAGCATGCACCAAATCATCTGTTAGATTTGGTAAGAGGAATGCTTGCCCGATGAATGGAACCTCAGCATTGTTTGCCCGATCCTGAAAAAGGGAGATCCTCTAAACTGCACCAACTACAGATGAATCAGTCTACTTAACATCGCCTACAAGATCCTCTCTGCCGTAATATGGGATCGTCTGAAGCCTTTTGTCAACAACCTGATTGGTCGGAAAAATGTTCACGTTGTGGCAGATCCTGGAAAAGACCTATGAACTCCAAATCGATACCCACCACCTTTTCATCGATTTTAAGGCCGCGTATATGACAGCATCTACAGAGACGACACTATTCCCGAAGTACGTAGGAGGAGAGAAAGTCCGCGACTCAGGTGGTGCACTCAAGTGGAAGACGACCTCAATCAATTTGGAATGCAAAACTGGAGACAGCTAGCTTAGGACCGAGCTAGCTGGTGGAGACTGTTGATTGAAGCCCAAGTCAACAACGGGCTGTAGCGCCACCTTAAGTAAGTAAGTAAAGATTTAAGAACTATTGGTGTATCATCACTTATCATATAAAAAAACTGGAACGACTGATTGATATCCAGTCAAGAAACTGCATCGATACGAAAACCTTTTCTAGATCTCAACATATAAACTGCAAAGAGAAATCAGTTTTAACTGCTCTCTTATATCTTAAGACCCTGCAAGTAGGCTTAATGTCAAAGATTCAGTGGTTTACAAAAAGACAACATTGTGAAAATCGTTTTCCACGTCAAATTATACTCTCTTAAGCTTCTTCCATTTAACCTGGCTTTGAAATGTACACCGATGACCCAGCCTCATTTTAATGAATAGTGATGTGATTGTGTCACCTTTACACGATCTGCAGCAAACTGTCAATCACTATCGCTATTAACATTCGGTTTGGTGGGGCTAGTTTTCATGATAGCCATTGGACACAGTAAGTAATTTTTGAAAATAAATATTTAAAACTTGGCTATACCTCC
The DNA here is from genome assembly GCA_920937365.1 of Sphaerophoria rueppellii. Classification (NCBI taxonomy): domain Eukaryota; kingdom Metazoa; phylum Arthropoda; class Insecta; order Diptera; family Syrphidae; genus Sphaerophoria; species Sphaerophoria rueppellii. Next base: position 1,800 of record CAKKXW010000670.1, on the reverse strand, counting down.
ATATGTATATGTATTCATTACACACATTTAAATCTCTGAAGCTCGAAGTCAAGTAGAGCACATGTTAATCAGCTGTTTTATCTCTCAAATTGTTATCAGTAACTTACTTCCAACAAGCTCTCTGGTATTGTCGTGGATTAGTCGCTAATAGACCGTTGAAATACCCGAAACTCACCGAGACGAAATGTCTAATTATTTTTGCAAGCTCTCTCTTATCTGTTTTTTCTTGACAATTTCTGTTGAATTATCGTTGTCATCAAGAAGACAGCAACATGTTGCACTAACATCAACAACAACAGTCGCCCCATCGCAGCCATCAACTCCACAACTATGGATTGAAAACACAGTTCCAAAACTTAAATTGCCACAAAGCTGTAAGTTGGCCTTCGTCTGTAAGAAAAAGATCAAGCACGGTGACAGTACGACCAAGCCGTGTATCAAATATTGTGTAAAGGCCATCGAATGTCCGGCAAATGTTGTTGGGCAACCAGAAATCCAAACAAACTGGTGTATTCTACTCGATCAGAATCTATTGGAAGAGTTCGATAAACCAACAGCGCCAGCGACTGGTGGTGATGGTTTACCTGTGATGCAAGTGAATATGATTGATTTTCCATGTCAAGAAGGATACTTGCCCGATTTTAGAGGAAGATGCCGTGAAGTTTGGTAAGCGACCAGAGATGAAACTAGCGGCAGTCACCGACGACGTGACGTTGAGTGTGAAAAATTGTTATTGCTGTCAAATAAAAACAAAATTACGAACACAGCAAAAAAAATATAAGTCGCAGTTTGAATATTCTATAACGAAAAAAAAAAATAAAAAATAAAAAAAAAATTAAAAACCATAACAAGCTTTTTGATTGAAAGGTCAATGTCAAGCGATAACGTTGTTTTATGCATACAATTTTCGAAATGAATATTTTATGTTGAAAAAAATTTAAATGAAGTGATTTTTGATGAATGATGTTTGTTGTCAGCGTAAAGAGAGAGAATTTAGTATCTCATTTAAATAATTTTGTTTAAGGATTGATGGAGTTGACAGTTTTCAACATTTTAAATGGAAGCTTGTTCCTTAAAAACTGTCGAGATAAAAACGTTTCAATGTTTTACCATAAATGTATATTAACCAAGTTCTATATTCCTCCTTTGTCGAATACGAGCACACCGGGGGGGCACGGCTCCAAACAGATCAGTAAGCAAAAGGTCACTTTGAAATTTTTAGGAAAAAAAAAACTATTGTTTTTGACAAAATTGGTATACGGTATTTACGATATGGAAAATGTAGCTTTTTTTGTTGGGGGGGGGGGGGATTTATTAGTCAGGTGATCAGAGTTGATGAGTCAATCTTAAATTGTGTAATGTGCAAATTTTCACTGTTGTATATCTATTTTATTTATTGCCCGATTGACAAAATAGAATATGTCCGCGCAAGGTAAAAATGTGTACACATGATTTGTTAAAATAAAAAAAACAAACAAAAATGCGGTTTGAGCTATAGCTCAACTCTTAACGGATCAATTTGCTTTTACGTAAAATGTCTTCATAATCTGCTTGACGTCCATTGATTTTTTTAAACATGCAGTGAAACAAACAAGATGTTTAAAGGTTAGATATGTGCATTCAAGTGGACACAAGCGTCCACTGAAACCTCTGTCTATCAACTCCTACTCTCCACCGCCCCGTGGTGAACATCGGGTGCCTAGTACCTTCGACCGAAGATTGGGTTCCAACCCCAGTGGGAAGTTGTTGGCGGCAGCAAAGAGAGAGAGGGGGAGGAGGTATGCGTCCACTAAGGCATGC
>CAKKXW010000668.1:6634-17615 GCA_920937365.1 Sphaerophoria rueppellii | reverse complement strand
CAATTTTTTATAAGTAAAGGTTCGAATCTTAATCAATAACTCCAGGTTAGTCGTTGAAAAAAACAGCAATATCAAGGTAAAGTCTCGGTTGTCGTCCTTACTTCAAGCCTCCAAAATGGCTTTCCAATTTCACTTCTTCTAGGTCGGGTTCACGGAATTGTTGGCTATCATCGTGTCCGATGAAAGGCTCCTGTCTGACGGCGGTGTTTTGTTCGTCGTCGCCGTTATACAATCTACAGAAGTGGTCTTTCAAAATCCCCAGCATTGACTGCGATTCTACTATGATGTTCCCTTATTTATCTCTGCAGGCATCAGTTCTTGCTCGATGACCTAGAGCCAGCTGTTTAACCTTTCGGTAAAACCTCCGAACTTCATTCCTGCTGTTGGCTCTGAAATGGAACTATAACGACAAAAAAAGTTGCTGATTGGACCTCAATAACTAATTCTAAGCTTGGAAATGAATATTTTTTAACTAACCAGAGCGGATTGAAGTGAAATAAAATGCGAGCCTTAAAGATGCGTTACGATGATCGAGTGAGGGATACGAAGCAGTCAATCTTGCTGCAGAAGTTTTCAGGATATAGCTTGGTTAACAACTTGTTTGTCATGGTCTAAGGACAGGATGTCTGACGATTGACGAATAGTATTTCACCTATACGGGTGACCGAAACTGAAGAAACTACCTTCTAATCGAGTTCAAAGCTTTGCATGACAAGAATATACAAGTGACAGACCAATCCATAAAGGATCTCAGCCTGATATATTGCAGCCCCCCACCATGCATGCATTCTCCAGTCGCCGAAACCAAGCGCTCGCAGTCACTTGGTCTTTGTACTGTATACTCGGTCTTCCTTGCCGTCTCGAACCTGTGGGCTTGGATGGGAAGACACTCTTGGCTGGAGCGTTGTCATCCATTCGCTCGATGTGGCCGAGCCAATGTTATCGTCTTCGATTGGCCTCCTGGACTACATCCACATCTTGGTACAATTCGTACAGTTCTCGGTTGAACCTTCTTCTCGCATCGTCGCAATCGGGACCGAAAATCCGTCGAAGAATTTTTTTTCGAAAGTGCCCAGTATCAATTCCTGTTTTTTACTTATCATCCGCATCGGCGCCGTAGAGTGGGACTGGTAAAATCAAAGTGAGGTTTTGCTTTGAGCCCAGTTGTTTTGCCAAGCCGAAGCAGCAGTTCGCTAGGGTAATTCTTCTTCGGATCTGTACTAAGGTGTCGTTTGTGGGATTGATGTTTGTTCGAAGGTAGGTGAACTCAGTAACTACCTCGAAATTGCTACTACCAACAGTGACGGTTTGTTCTAGGCGGTGGACAGATGTTGCTTTGTTCGTTGATAGCATGTACGCTGTTTTGACCTCATTCACTTCAAGACCAACGAGTTTCGCCTGTTCTTCAATCGCTGTGAACACCTCAAACACAGCTCTCTTCGATCGACCGATGATGTCAATGTCGTCCGCATAGCCTAGGAGCTAGGTGGACTTGTTGAAGATAGTGTTTTCCGTGCTCCCTGCACCCGTCTTGCGCAATATCTGCTGCTGCTGTTGAAGAAGTGACATGAGAACGCATCTCCTAGTCAAACCCCTGCGCATGTTTGAAACAGCATGGATATGCTGTTACCCATTTGCACACTGCACTGCGTATTGTTACGCGTCATGCGGCACAACTGGATCAGTTTGTTCGGGATCCCGAATTCAGACATTGCCATCAAAAGCTTTTGACGGTGGATGCTATCATAAGCAGCTTTGAAATCGACGAAGAGATGGTGGGTTTCGACTTCAAATTCGTTGGTCTTTTCCAGGATCTGCTTCAGTGTGAATATTTGGTCTATCGTTGTTCTGCCTGTCCTTAAGCCACACTGGTACGTGCCGATTATTGTGTTGAAGGGTTTAAGATGCTCACACAGTACGTTGGATAGGATTTTGTATGCAACATTAAGCAGGGATACGCCTTCGTAGTTTTTGCATGAAATAAGATCGCCTTTTGATGATGCATATGGAGCTTATTGACCAGTCAGTGGGTATGCATTCTTCCTCCCACACTTTGTTGGTGACCTGGTGTATGCGGTTCATCAAAACACCTCCTCCATATTTAAAGAGGCCTGCGGGTATGCTATCCGACCTGGCGGACTTGTTATTTCTTAGCTTTTAGATGGCTCTTTCTACCTTTTCTGTGCTGGGGGATGGGACTGGGTCTTCATTGACTGGTCTTGCTTCTCTTTCATTAGCTCGCTCGAAATTTTACGCATTCAGCAGCTTTTGGAAGTGCTGCTTGAAAACATCCACCATTCCCTGCACTTCGGTGACTAGGTTTCCTTCACTATTTCAAAGAGTCTGTGAACCAGAAACTAATTACTTCGACCTTTTAAAGAAACGTCGGGTGTTATTCTTGGCTCGAGAGCGTTCTAGATCTGAGAAACTGCGGATGCTCTTTTTTTCCTTTGCAGGGTTTTTTTTTTCTTTATTTCTCCTTTTTTGTTCGGCACTCTTCTCTTGCTGCTCTTGTTTTCCGTTGCAGCATTTGCAAGCGTACATTTTCCGTTTTTATTTTCAATAACGCGCATTCATCATCGTACCGCGGGTTCTTTTTCGGGAGTGTCGTCTACATGTTTTTATTATTTTGCGATATTGGCCATAAGACGTTGACACCTGTGGTATTTGGAAGGACGGCGGGGAGAGTCGCTCACTCAGGCGCTCACTTGAGTTTCTGGAATTATCCGAAGTGCTTAGGGCAAGGCAACCGATGTTGAACTTCTTTCCTTGGACCGCACATGTTTTTTTTTTTTTTTGTCATTTGATAAGCTCTAAACAGAGTCCGATAATCTCCTCAGAAAGTGCACGCGTTCAAGATGTTTGATGCGTGCCTTGCGCCGCCGATTAGCAAATGGTCGATTTGGTTGGTGTTTCGACCATCCGGAGATCGCCAGGTTGCTGTGAACATCTTTTGTTTTGGAAATCTTGTGCTCAGTCTACTTCACTTTTTTCTAAATTCTTTTTCTTTCAAGTGTCAACACTGCCAACAAAACCGATTCCATCAGAGAGTCTTATTTGACTATAAAAATATTGAAGAAAAGTATTTTGTCTACTTTGGCCTGCTTTCAACACAGACAGCAACAAACGACTGCAACTTCTGACTGTTCTTAGGTCTATGACAATAGTTGAGAAACAAACCCTTTTTTAGATCGCTCAAAACATCGACCCTTTTTAGCGCATCAAAAGAAATGTTCTTCAAGTGATCTTTGGCACTTTTGTATCAATATAGGGAATGCTCCAGCTCGCTATGCTTGCATCGAAGCAGAAGAAGATCGAATTGAACATGAAAAACTTAGAGTGTACAACTTAAGGTGTAGCGTGTTTTGGCCGCATGTTCGTCGTTTAAGGCTACCAAGTAGAGCTACCACTGGGATTCATTTGAGTCAAACGGAACTAATTTAGTTAGCTTTAAATCTACGTGCCCGTGGCTTAGTGCTTAGGTGAGTTGGCTGCTAGGCCGAACGTGCGTCGTGAGTTCGAGTCCTACTCGTGCCCATGGTTTTTATTTCATCTTTCATGGGCACTGCCTCTTGCGAAGAACTGACAAAACTCCCAAGAGTTTCAATCTTTCATGGAAAAGTGCTTCTCAACTTTTCCGTTCATAATCGGCGTTAAATTGTAGGTCCCTTCAATTCTTCACACGCACCTGGAGACTTGTTGATGAGGAGTCACTAAGGCCTTGGCTCTTCCGGAGCTGTCGCGCCACTCTATTTTTTTCTTAACTCTACGAAAAAAGTGTTTTTTTTTTTTGTATTTCCAGTAACCAATTTGACAGATGTAGCTTCATAAACATAACCGCTAATAACTGTCAAAGTTCAGTATTGGAAGATGCTTTGTTAAAAAAAGATAATAACTGTCGAACGGTCCTTTCGTTCGTTCCAACCTAATTAATTTTCAAAACTACTAATATTTTAAGCTGCGGAGACTCATTTAAAATTTGACTTGCGGAACACTGCAAGGTAGCCCTCAACGACGAACATGCTACGCAACATGTTCAGCTCATGCTTAATGTTCCTTATTTATTTATTTAAATTTGTCATGTAGGCTGGAGGAGATGTATGGTTGTTGCAAAAAATGTTCGATCTTCTCGTGTTCGTCGGTTTCGTTGTCCGCTGTGTGTTCGCGAGCAAATACCCATAAGCGCAACAACTTGCTTCTCTTTTTGACACATACCACACTTTGAAGAATCGACACAAAATGATGTTCTCAAATTCTGTGTTTGCCGTGTAGGGAATAACTCAAAAGAGCAGGTTGCATGAGCGTTTTTTGTCGTTTAGAGATTCCATTAAGGGCTGCCTTAATGCTATTCATGTGTCAAGTATACTGTTATGTCAATGTCAATGTCTGACGTAATTTTTAATCTATGCCGCGACTGAGGCCATCGGCTGGGACAGAACAAGACACTGATACAACAGAGAGAGACAGATAAGCACATAGAAAGGAAAAACACCTAACATAAACCTACCTGGCACAGAGGAGGAGATACAAATTTTAATCGTCTCATATCATCGCACAGGTGGCCTCAGGTAAGCTAGTGATTTTTGTAGAAAAAGAAAGCTGGGGCTTGAACCCGTAGCGTTCCGCTTAGCAATCAACCACTCTATCCTCTGAGCCAAGGTGGCCATGGCAAAAACTGATAGGATTGTTTGACTCCGATATATGAGAAAGAGAAGGCGATATAATGTGATGCTTTTTTATTTAATGCTGAGGTAAAGTCAGGGTGTCCAGGATCCCAAAGAAAGCAAATAGAACTTGGGTCAAAAAGTTCCAAACTTCGAATAACGTTGTCGTTTCCGATGTTTCGTATAATCTAAAATAACAGAGTATTTCATAAAGAGGCAAAGTGAGCGGATTTTCTGTCCCCGATACACTTAGAGGAAGTGGATCGAACAATAAACAAGCAGGTCTCAAAATGCTGCTTCTGTCTCTAGCTCCTGTCTGTGGCGCCCTTAGAAGAAGGACAGCCACAGAATAACCAAGCAAAGTCAGCGGATATTCTGTTCCCGATACACTTAGAGGAAGTGGATCGAAGAATAAACAAGCAACAAGCATATCTCAAAACGCTGCTTCTGTCTCTAGCACCAAACTAGAGAATAAACGGCTGAGCTGTTCCCGAGGCCCGAGTGATGGCTCTTGTCTGTGGTGCGCTTATAAGAAGATCAACCACCGAATAAACGGATGGATTCGGTCCGGCAAAAATAAAATCAGGTCAGGAGAAGCCTTCCCTAGTCGGAGATACACTTGGAAGAAGTGGATTTTCGTCTGGCAAAAGAAATACAATTTAAGGGCAAAAACATTCCGGTTAAGAGGCGAAGCGGTCATGCACGAAGTGTAGGTTGCTTGCTTCTTCTCCGTACACAAGATTGGTACAAAGTTTGTACTACAAACCCCAAGAAGAGAAAAACCTGATTTTACTTCCCCTTATGAATTTTTGTGTAAAAACCTAACGTGAATTGTAAATAAGCAAATAAACAAAATGAATGGATTCTTTAATGATCGGTCGGTTGGTATGGGATATGTCCTCAAATCAACGTATGAGCGGTGACGTGAAATTCTGGGGTGGAATCGTGTTAGGTGATTTGTGATCGGTGATAGTCACAAATCACAAATTTTGTCTGCGTAAGGTGATAGTCACATGTGACAATCACCAAATTGATACTTTTCCTTGTGACAACTATTTTGTTATCACATTCATATAAAATTGTTCGCGCTTTTAAATTATTATGGTTTTTTCTAAAATTTTCGTACAAAGTGAACGTGTCTGTTCCAGTACAATTATTTAAAAAAGAATTAAAATAATGGATAGCGAGAAAATGAACAAAAAAATTGGTTAACCTGCGAAATAAAATAAATTTGTTTGAACTTCCAAATACAAAGCTTTTTTTGCGTTTACGCAGATTGTTTATATCTTCTGAAAAACAATATATATGTAAACGTTTTCATATTATATCCCCCAAATTTTGAATTTGTAATTTTGTATTTGAAATTCGAATGTATAATGTCTATGTATTTATATAACCTCGCAATGAATAAATCAGAGTCAACATCTGCTGTGCCTGTGTATATGAAATACCTAGTACTATCGAGAATCGTGTTTCTTTTCTTCTCAATACCAACTTATGTACAAAAAATAGCTTTCACAGCTTGTAACTAGATGGCGCGATGATCGATTGCTAGTTTGCCATATACATACTAAGGATTCTTAGGTCAAAAACGAAACGTCAAATGTTTATTTTTGGAAGTAGTGCCAAGTTGCGAATAATTTTTAGTGATCACCTTACACAGAAGGAAAATAAAATGTGATCACATTTGATAGTCACAAAGGTGATAGTCACAAATCACCTTACACGATTCCACCCCTGGTTAATTGTCATCGTTCACATCATTTATTTAACCAAAAAATATTATTAAGGTCTTCAATTTTGTTTAATTGTATACCTGTGTGGGGAAGAACATCCTGGAAATCAATTGCCAAGTTATGAAGAACTGCTACGGCTAAATAACAGTTGTTTTGGCATTTTCTAAGGAAAACTTATTCACTTTTCAAAATACTTTCAGAAACTACTTGGTTCTTCCCGATGCTTAAGATGCTTAACGAAGTTCTCCTCTTAACCACTAGAGTGTAGGGGAAACTCTAAAAAGTGTATACACAATTACTTTCAACTACAAATAAAACTTTCTTTGCATAACTATTCAGCTATGAGACAATATTAGAGTGACAGAGATAAATAGCGAAAAAACAGTGCAGTATGTACACATACAGATGGACATATAGAGATATAAGGAGGCAGAGATATAAAGTGTGTACACATTACAATAATATAGATAAACATACAGAGATATAGAGAGGTAGGGATATAAAGTGTATAGTGTATACATATTACATTGCCCTCTCCTTAGGATTGATCGTCCCAAACAAATCCATCATTCTCATCACCACTGTAGCGATGTAGCCGGTCGCGATGTACAACTTTAGGTTTTCCTCCGACTCCCTTTTGTATCCGGTACACGACGTCGTTGGTTTTTGTAATGACTGTATATGGACCTTCCTAGTCCCGTTGAAGTTTTGGTTGAATCGTTCGACCATGCCATCAGATTGTGGGTGGAGTGGTGTTGTTCTTGTCTTCTTGATGTGAAAAAGCCCACAAACTTCCTGGAATATGTTTGATTCAAAGTTCCTTCCCTGGTCGGAGTGTAGTTCTAACGGAACGCCGAATCTGCTCACCCAGTTGACCACAATCTGGTCTGCGACTGTTTTGGCTTCTTGATTTGGAATGGCGTATGCTTCAGGCTACTTGCTGAAGTAATCCATGACGACCAGAATATTACGATTTCCATTATTTGTTTCCGGAAATGGACCCGCCACGTCTACTGCAATCCTTTCGAAGGGTGCTCCGACATTATACTGCTGTATTTGGCTGTGATTCCTTTTGTTCGGGCCTTTGGTGGCAGCACAGATATCGCATTTTCGGAACCACTTCTCAACATCTTCCCTTGCATGTAGCCAGTAGAATCGTTGTCGAAACTTTTCGAACGTCTTGTTTATTCCTAGACGGCCTCCCGAAACTCCATCATGCATCTCTCGCAGAACGTCCAAAACCTTCGATCTCGGTGAAACTAGCTGCATTACATAGGACTTTCCATCTGCTGATTACCACCTACGCCGAAGGACACCCTCTTGAACATGAAGCTAGTCCCACTGTGCCCAATAGGCCTTCAGATCCGGACTTCTGTCGGAGATATCAGCCCATTCTGGTTTTTCCTGGTGTTCCTTCCATGCGAGGATGGATTTGAGAGCGACTTGGCTGTCCGAGAAGATGCGTATATCCTTGCAAGATAAAACGTTTTCTTTGAGACAGGTCAGTGCCTCTTTAATCGACATTACTTCTGCCTGCAACACACTACATTGATTGAGAAGTCTATATGATAGACTGAGATTCAGTTGTTTCAAATAGATACCACTTCCAACGCCGTAATCGGTCTTTGAACCGTCTGTATAGAAGTGTACCGTATGTCTTCAAGGGGTCTCTCTTCTTCCCAAGAAGATCTTGAAGGGATTGAAACTTGGAAGCTATTATCGAAAATCATTTTTTGGGTGGTTTAGCGATCTGGGATGGATCTTAAGTTGTCTGAGATAGTAGTATGTCCAGTGTTGTTACTGATCTATTGAGAGGCCGCTCTTAGCCTTATGCATGAGTTAGCTGCCACCATTTTGGAGAAGATGTCAAGAGGTGTTAGGTTTAAAAGCACTTCCAGGGTTGCGGTTGATGTTGAGCAAAGTGCTCCTGTGATGCACATACCTGCTGACCGCTGGACTTTGATGAGCTTATTTAGATTAACCATCTTGTCCAGTGCGGTCCACCAACTTTATAAATGAGTATCGGTCTGATAACCGAAGTGTATAGCCAGTGGGTTATTTTAGGGAAAAGTCCCATTTTGAGCCTATGGCCTTTTTACAAGTAAAAAGCGATACAGAAGCCTTTTTCATACTTTCATCAATATTTTCCTTCCAATTTAGTTTTTTGTCTAAAATCAGGCCTAAATATTTGGCTTGGTCGGAAAAGGTTAAGGGTATTCCTTTAATCGTAGTTGGGTTAATCTGAGGAATTTTGTACCTTCATTGTTAAGAGTAACTAGTTCTGTTTTATGTGGATTGACGTCCAAGCTACACTGTGTAGCCCAATTTGTCAGCCTGTTTAGGGCATTTTGTAGGAGTTCCGAGAGAACTTAAGGATGTTTCCCATATACAGATATTTCAACGTCGTCAGCATAGGAAATCACCTTTAAACCCTCTGCTTCCATTGAAGTGAGCAGGTCGTTTACGACCATGTTCCATAAAAGAGGTGAAAGGACCCCGGCTTGGAGGGTACCTCGATTCACCGTTCTGGTGATAGTAAAACTTCTCATGCTGGAAGTCATTGTCCTGCTTTTAAGCATGATACTTATTGGGTCTATGAGTGATTTCTCTAATTTCAGCTTGTCCATTGCTGTTTTGATCGCCTGGTATCTGACGTTGTTGAAAGCTCCTTCAACATCTAGAAAAGCTACTAGGTTATATTCTTTGTATATGCGAATGAAGTGTTGTTTCTACTGATTTTTCCTTAGAGTACGCATATTGAGATGCGGGAATGAGACATGGTTTCAAGTTATATCTGATGTGAATTTCAATCAATCTTTCTAATGTTTTTAGAAGGAAGGATGATAAGGTGATTGGTCGTAGATCTTTAGGGTTACCGTGAGAGGGTTTCCCTGCTTTAGGAATAAAGACTACTTTTGCCATTCTCCAGGCTTTTGGAATACATCTCAGCCTTACACCTAACCTAACCTAGATACATTAAGCATTTTGCATAAGACCCAAAGTGAAATAACGCCGAATCGGCATGATTTCATTTTCCCATAGTGAATAGACCGAATTCTAGAATTTGGCTGTAGTTCACTATAGCAAAGAGAAAAATACCGATTGTCAGAATTCGGCGTTATTTCGTTCGGCGTTTTTGTACTGCCGGCACCTAGAGATTTGTTCTTCAGTCGTTCGACGCAAACGTGAAACCTAACTTTGTTTTTTCTTTCATTGCAGTATGCAGGAATGATGTTCGAAGGGTAGACACGTGCATTCAAGTAGACACAAGCGTACACTAAAACCTTTGTCTATCAACTTCTATTCTCCACCTCCCCGTGGTGAACATCAGGTGCCCAGTACCTTCAACCGAAGATTGGGTTCCAACCCCAGTGGGAAGTTGTTGGTGGCAGCAAAGAGAGAGAGAGGGGGAGGAAATATGCGTCCACTAAGGCATTTCTCCTTTTCAACAGGGGGCAGCGGAAGAATTCCCAAGATGGAATCAACGGTGGCGTCTACAGTTCCAGTCAGGATGAACTACTTAGTGAACACCTTATAGGGCTACTACGACATATTCGAAGCCCAGGCCTATAACGAGCGGTTTGGCTGGCTCTTCGTCTTAGAGTTAAACTAAAGACCTGGCCCTCCAGGTTGGGGGTCGTGTGTCGGGGTGACTGCCCAGCCACATAAAGAAACTATAGTTCCAAACCAACAGCAAGCCTCGGATACGGACGGAATTAATGATCACAACAGGAGCGAGATTCGAAAGTTCTACAAAAAGGTCAAACAAACCTCCAGGGCTTATACACCCCGGACTGAAGCCTGTAGAGACCATCATGGGAACATCGTAGTAGAATCGCAGTCAGTGCTCAGGATATGGAAAGACCACTTTTCCAAGCTGTATAATGGCGATGGCGACCAAAACTCCGTCAGCAATACAGAACCATTCAATTTGGGTGCAGAAGGCCAACAATTCCACCCACCCGACATGGACGAAGTGAAGATAGCGATATCTAAACTAAAGTCGAACAAAGCCGCTGGAGCAGACGGGCTAGCTGCCGAACTATACAAAGCAGCTGGAGATGATTTGGTTAGGAGCATGCACCAGCTCATCTGCCAAATTTGGTCGGAGGAAAGCATGCCTGATGAATGGAACCTCAGCATCGTATGCCCGATCCTCAAAAAAGGAGATCCCTTGAACTGCACCAACTACAGAGGTATAAGTCTCCTTAACATCGCCTATAAGATCTTGTCTGCCGTGCTGTGTAAACGTTTGGAGCCCTTCGTCAACAAACTGGTAGGTCCTTATCAGTGTGGCTTCAGACCCGGAAAGTCCACCATCGATCAAATATTCACCCTACGGCAGATCTTGGAGAAGACCCAGGAACTTCAAATCGATACCTACCACCTTTTCATCGATTTCAAGGCCGCGTATGACGGCGTCTATAGAGCAATGTCTAGTTTTGGCATCCCAGAAAAACTCATCCGTCTATTTAAGATGACAATGGAAAATTCACGCTGTTCCATCATGGTCGGAAAAAACCTAACGGACGCTTTTGATGTCAAAAAAGGTTTTAGACAAGGCGATGCGTTGTCATGCGA
>CAKKXW010000667.1:7250-19170 GCA_920937365.1 Sphaerophoria rueppellii | reverse complement strand
CGGTAAGTGTGTAGAAATAATTGGTAGCGGGTAACAGAGTAGTGTCATAACGGGGAAACGGATTAAGGTAGACGTACTGGGTAGCACAAGGGGGTAGTGGGTTGGGTAGTGTGGTAGAGGGTTATCCTTATCGATTATCAATTGAGGCAGAACGAAGTCTGCAGGGTAAGCTAGTATATTATACACATTAATTTGAATATGAATAAGTATAAATACATATATACATAAATCTGCCGCTTTTGTAAGAAATGCTCTATGTAATGAGTAATAGCGCATTTTGCTTTCTGGTCAAAATGAATGAGTGTCAGTTATCGCTACCGTTAAGATTCTGGTTAACTACACCGCAGCTTTGTATATATATTGAGGGGTACTATCAAGATTGGTTTTCTGCTTGGTTTGACAGATCTTCTGTCAAACCAAGCAGAGAACACACATTACAAACATGTGTAAAAAAAAAGGTTTTCTCGGCTTGGAACCAGTTGGCGCTTCAGTCGAATTCCATTTCGATTATACCTGTTAAATGTATATACAAAGCACCGCAGTTGTGCGAACATTTATTTGTGTGGATTAATGTGCTTCATGTTTGCGGTGGTTTCTTATACCAACTTAACTATGTGTCACACGATGCGAAGAAATCTGAATAATTTTAATTTTTTTTGTAATGGAAAGCTGGGTGGAAGCTCGTTTTCTTGCACGTTTACTTGTTTACAATTGGTGGGAGACGTTTAATAAAAGCGTTTTTAAAAATCGTTATAAAAAGATAAATTTTGGTGTTTCTCCATAGAATGCAGGTATAGAATATGCATTTGACAATGCCTCTGTGAATAGGTACTAATGACACAGTGCGTTTCTTTAACTCGTTTGGAACTGATTATGTTGAACAATTATCGATCCCAACGGGGGGGGGGGATATATCCCCTGATCCCACCCTAACTACGCCACTGGTCGGTTGCACATAGTTGGTGTTGGATTTGTATTTTATTACGATATTTCTTTTTGTATTTTGTGCAATTTGGTATGGATGTTGTGGTAATGGTAAAAAGAATTAAGAAAAAGAAATAAAAATGTAACTGTTCATGTACCTTTTAACAATAGATTCAAATTAGGGTGGGTTTAATTCTTTGAACTGTTTATCGTGTGTCGCTTCCAAAATTCAATTCCTGTTTACCGTTTGGTGTGAAAGGAACATCAAAACGTAGAGATTTCTTTTGTGTGGATGTTTCTGGTTACAAAGAAGAGTGCGTAAAAAACCGAATAAATTTTTTCGAATAAATACATTAGGGTGGTTCTTATTTGCTTTTTTTCGAAAATTAATTAAAAATCTGCGCAATGGTCGGGAAAAACAGAATGTGGAAGAAAATTCCACATTCCCGTAGTACGGCTAAGGAACGATTCTCTATACTTGAGCGTACTACCGAATTTTGGCTCGAGTGTAAACTGATGGGCATTCCTGGAAGCGCGGGTATTACGGTTGAATTGTTTAAGGGGTGGAATGCAACTGGCTATTTCTCTAGAGCACTTACCGTAGAAGTAACGATAAAACAGAGAGAGACACGAAACGTTACGACGGTGGTCTAAAGGAGTGAATAAATCAGTGATGTCTCTCTCTCTATCACCGATCATTCTCACGACTCTTCTTTGTATACCATCCAAGAGGCTTAAGTAAGTTACTGGAGCACCAGCCCAAACATGGGGATTGTACTTAAGCTTTGGACGGATATAAGTCTTGTAGATAATAGCCAGATCAGACGGGGAGAAAAATTTCTTGCATCGTCTTGAGAAACCCAAACATATTGCGGCATTTTTGGCTACATCGCGTATGTGCTCGGTCCACAAGAGGTGGTCAGTGATGCACATACCGAGAATCTCGAGATGTTCGCCATGTTCGGTCTCTTTGATGCAAGTGCCACTGATGGACAGTGGCAAGGGGGGTATATCTCGCTTCGACAAAACAAGACAGCATTGGGTTTTCGAAGCATTAAACTCTACACGGTTTTTCATTCCCCATTGTACAATGCTGTTTAAGTCAAAGTTTAATGAGCTTATCATATTTTGCCGTTGCAGTTCCACATCCGAAGTGGAGGGATGTGAATCTAGAAACGAATACGAGAAGCTAAGGGTACTTTCGTCAGCGAAACAATTTATTGGATTAGAAGTTACAGACAAGAGTTCATTTATGAAAATGAGAAAGAGGGTCGGAGACAAAACAGAGCCCTGGGGCACACTAGCATTTATTTTGTGGATTTCAGACTTGAATCCGTCCAATACAACTTGTATTGAACGGTTCGAAAGAAAGTTTCTAATCCAACGAAGAAGCGATTCATCTATTCCGAAGGCACGCATTTTCGATAAAAGATCGAGATGCCAAACTTTATCAAATGCCTTTGAAATATCAAGTGCAAAAATATTACTTTCTCCAAAACGATGCAAAGATTTGTTCCACTGTTCGGTGAGATAAACCATCAAATCACCAGTGGACCTGTTGCTGCGAAAGCCGTACTGCCGGTCATTAAGAAGCTTTCGGTCTTCGAGATATTTCTTGAGCTGATAGTTTTTCAGCGTTTCCATGAATTTAGCAAGAAGGGACGTAAGTGCAATCGGGCGATAATTCTAGGGAGAGGAGGATTCGCCTTTTTTTTTGGAATAGGCTGGACAAATGCTGCTTTCCAACTGCTCGGAACGAGCCCAGAAGAATAGAATTGATGGAAAAGCTTACGCAAGGGTTTGGCCAGCGTTGAAGAACAACTCTTCAGAACAATAGCGGGGACACCATCCGGACCAGTGGATTTATGTATGTGAGATCCGTTGGGACATTCGCCACAGCACGAGTGCTGAAGAAGATTTGTCCCATGGAATCATTGACGCGCTCAAGGACAGGCGGAGTCATGACACTCTCTGGCTGCTAAGAGTTGACGGCGAACTGCCTAGCAAAAAGGTTAGCTTTCGCGAGAGAGCTAACAACTGGAGTGTCATTGTTAACGAGCGTAGTGACCGAGGAAGAAGAAGAATTCTTCATGTTTTTTTTCACATATGACCAAAAATTCTTACTGCCTTTGTGGCATTGCATTATTTTTTGCCTTAATTTTTGGTCATGTAAAAACTTTGTCCGTCGAATATGGGCATTGCAGGTCTTCTTGGTTTGTTTAAACTTGTTCCGGTTTTCGTCAGTTGGGTTGGCTTTCAAATCGATAAAATGATAAGGCCACACACAGGTTGATTTACATTTGATTTGATTCAGTTGACTATTGGGTTGAACTGTGTATGGTGTGCGTAAGGGGTAGACAGAGATAAAAATCTGAAAAAATTAAAATCATTAAAATTAAATCATTAATTTTATCTTAATACCACCCTAATTTATATTGTATATACACATGTAATTCCAACAGTTTGTCTGTTTCTCAAGAATCAAGATAGAGAAAACGCAAACTAATGTTTTTTCGATTTTTGTTTTGTTTGTTTGTCCGAATGCGACAAAGACAAAACATTTTGTTCTTGTCGTCCTCAGTGTGGGGTCGATTACGACACGATTTTTTATCTTAATACAAAAAGACGTTTTGTCCGCTTTGGTATGTTCTTAGCCTGGGTTACAACTTATGTTTTCTAGATGCGTGTGATGCATTGAGGGGACCTACAATTTAACGCCGATTCCGAACGGCAAAGTTGAGAATCACTTTTTCATGACAGATTGATACTCTTGTAAGTTTTGTCAGTTCTTCGCAAGAGGCAGTGTCCGTGAAAGATGAAATAAAAACTATGGGCAAGAGTAGGACTCGAACTCACGACGTTCGGCTTAGCAGCCAACGCACCTAACCACTAAGCTACGGACACTACGGCTAAAATTTCAATTCGAATTAACAATTTTGAAAAAAAAAAAAATAATAATAAAACAGATGGCTGCAGATAAATCAGCATTAATGTGCTTGCCTGGCAACATTAACGTTTTGGTTGACTGAGATCTTATTTTTCATTTCGTTACCTGATTTTCTTTCATATAAATGAAATTGAAATTATTTAGTAAACAGTAACTACTTCGTACTATTTGTTGCTAATTCCTTACGAACAACCATTCACTACCATTATCTACTTAAAATTCATTTAAATTTTGTTTTATTATAAAATCAGATACCTGCAGAATCGAGCGATGGATAGTTAGACTATTAAGATGATAACGTTCATTGAGAACAATTATGTATTAATATCCTGGTGCTATAATGGAATTGTGTTGTGTTTTTGTTTTCTTTTGAAAGCCACAACCTGACCGCCTGGTTTGTCTCTCTAAATTACAAGATTTTAAGCATAGCAAATGAAACCCATAATTTATTGGTGTATTCAGGTAAAATATTTGAGGTGTTTCACACATACAAAAACAAATATCAACTTATTGAAGAAGAAGATTCAGACCTAAGCCTAAGCTAATGCTGTTCTCCTCGTTTTGTTTATGCATTCCGTTGACATATAAAGTCGTGTCGTGTGATCTCCCTCTAACAGCCAAGAAAACTAACTACCTGGCCGCTGGCACTTAAAAACTATCCGACAACCAACCGTGAGTCGAAACATATTTTACTAACCTATTAATGAGATTTTCTCTCCATATAGTGGATTGTGTCTTCGTGTGATCGGAGTGCCTTTGCATTGCTTTTTCGTTTCATTTTTTCTTTATTTTCTTTTTTTTTTGTTGAATTGTTCAATAAATTATTAGTCCTTACATGCAGATTTAACAATATTACAAAGCCGTTCTTTATACTCGTTTGTAGAAACGAAAAATTTCAAAAATGTGGTTTAAATTAGAGTAAACAACAGACTAAGGAATGTAAAATCTATGGAACGTCCGTCGTCGGTTATCGTCGTGTTGTGAAACGGAAACATTAAATATCTTAAGTCGAGGAGGTTTTTTTCTTTTTTTTAATTACTTTTCTTAAGAAAGTTTGTTAACAACTTTGAAAGTTAAATACTAATAAATTGAAATGTAAGTTTACTTAGTTTAATTAACAATTAACAAAATAGCATGATTTTTATAATAACGCAAAGCTGAATGTCTCAAAATACCTCTTATATCAAACATGAAAAAGAAAGAAGTTAATGTTGTTTTCTAACTAAAACTCTTACTTTTAAATTCCCGTAAACATTTTTCTTCAATGATTTTCCTTACTTATCCTAACATAGCTAAGAAAAAAAATAGATTTTAAAAGGTATGAGCTGCATTCACCAAGTGGAATTCGTAAAGCAAAAAAGCCAAACCTGAATGTACAATGAAATTTTTACGATGTCCATCACCCACACCTTAAAGTATCTACGATTAAGTAGAAACAACTTGTCATTTTTATGCATGAAAAGTTAATACTTTTATTTCAAATAAAATTTAAAAAAATACAATATTTTCGTCGTTTCGTTTGCATGAAATTAAGTTGATACTAAACAGTTAGTAATTTAATCAAGAAGTTACTCAGTTACTTCAAGCAGTGCCGTATTATCCTAAAGGCAAACTAGGCATGTGCCTAGGGGCGCGAGGCAACAAAGGGGCGCGCCGGCGCAATGATTTTTACAAGTGGCAAATAATGAGAGTTCATATCTGGGCCCTATTGCACCAGTTTACAAATTACAACCACAAATTTGGAGTTGTAATTCACAATCACAAATTTTGTATTTGAATTTGCTTTGCAACACCGTTCTATATTTTTCTCTTAGAACGGAACGGTTATGGGATTGTGATTTTCAACAAATGTCGATGTAAAATTGGGGGTTCGGATAGTCTAAAATCAAATAAAATTAATTTTGTATAGCTCGCGTTTCACTTTTTGCCTCGCTAGAATAGTAATGCACATTTTTTCATATTTCGATATTTTATCGAGTATCGTATCGGTATCGTATCGAAGTAGATAACGATACGATTAATTTGTCTTAAAATTATCGCCGATATCGATACGATACGATAAAATAATTTGTTATTCGATACAATTAATTAATTGCCGAAGCTTTCATGGCACAATTCGAAACATATTTAAAAAAACAAAAACCTGCTACCTGCTTTCTGGAAACGATATGTCGATGATGTATTAACCATCGTAAAACGATCTGAAATAGACAATTTGCTTTCAGTTCTAAACCAACAATATGACGAGATAAATTTCACACACGAAATCGAAGAAAACAAAAAAATAACATTTCTTGACTTAGAACTTCATCGATTGAACAACAAGATTGACATCAGCATACACCATAAAGACACCAACACCTTACGTTTCATCCCAAGTGACTCATACACCCCCATACAACATAAACTAGCAGCCTTCAACTCTTTGGCCCACCGCCTAGTTAGCCTACCACTTTCAACAACGAATTACTCAAAAGAATACAACTACATAAAACTACAAAAACTACGCAGCTAAAGTCAATGGCTACAGCCAAATAATCATAGACAAGATAATTCACCGACATTCGATGACAAGACAAAAATCGAACTTGACAACGTTTTTTACACAAAACAAAAGACTTGAAAAAGAAAAACAAAGAGTGGTAATAACTTTTGCTCCAGAGATAACAAACAACTTAAAAACATCATATAACAAAAACGGCATGCAGCTGGTCTATTCTAACCCCTTTAAACTTAAAAATACCCTACTCTCTACAAAAGACAAAAAGGAACAACTCGAAAAAGCTGGGATCTATGTTATCAATTGTAATGAATGCGACAAAAAAAATTACGGTCAAACAAAACGCAGTGTAAAAACGAGATTTAAAGAGCACGACAACAACATTAAAAACAACGAACCAAAGAAATCTGCCTTTGCACTGCACGCATTACAAGAACACCATTTATAACAACAACAATTGATAATGTTAAGCTTCTGAAATGCGTGAGAGAGAGCCGTAGACTTGATGCGTACGAGAGCCTTTACATACACAGAGATGAGTCAGCGTTGAATGCAGATTTGGGAAATATAGAATCTTATTTGTTTACATTGTAATGTTTTTCTTATTGTAAGAAAATTGTAAAAAAAATGTTCTCTTTCTCTTTTTGTTCGGTTTTCTGTAATATCTCTCTCTTTTTTTTTAAAAAAAGAGCTTTATGTTAAAATCATTTAAATATTTTTGTGATTGTAATTGAAAATTTTTATAGCAGCTAGTAGACTAGCCGAAATGCATTCAATAAGCTCAGTTCACAATAATTTTTTGAAATAAATGTAAAATTTTTTGTTTTTTAATGAAAAGTGTTTGTTTTAAATAAAGACATTGTTGAATTCAAACTTGTATAATATAATGGTGTTTGCACTTTTTACATAAAGATAATATTTGAGGGATTACGAAAACATATTCCAAAAACTACAAAGTACAAAATATTCGATACGAAACCGAAAAAATCGAAAAATATCGGTATCGTATCGTATCGTGAAGCTCTACTCACACGGTTTCTCACACAAATAATGTTGCGGACACCAGCCCATAGACGGCACACACGATCTCCGCATACATACACCGATGTGAACACAAATGTGCTGTGTTTGGACCGATTAAGAGTGTTCCAGACCAAAACTGAGTTTTTTGAAATGGTATTTTGTACTGATTGAATGTCGTTTCGAAATGATTAAGGTGTCATTGTGTAGACAAAAACTGTTTCTAGGGCACTATTGGAGCACAATTTCAATTAAGTACTTCATTGAATAATAAGACTTTTCGCTAATATTTCTTAATGAACATAAAATTTGACATATAAACTGTAACGCTATTGGTGAAAAAAAAAATGTTAACAAAAAATAATATTTTTAAACAAAAAATAATAAAGAAACAATGATTAAATTTTTTCTTATGAAGCGATAATTTTTTATCTCTTCATTTATTTAGCACGTACCTACTTAGTCTCAACACATAGCAATCAAAATATTTTGAAAAAAATTTGATCAAACACATTTTATTTTGAAATTTTAAGATATCCAAATCTATCTTAATTTGAAAATTCAACTCAGGAACGGCTTTATTTGGTTGGCGGAAGTCACATTCCTCATACTGAAAGGTGATTCTCTTTCTCTAAGCAAGATGCATTTAGTTTAAAATTTTTCCTCTCCAGTTGGTTGACGCTTCAAGCAATTCAAATTCTCAGTTTAAATCCAGAACATTCTTAAGTCTCGGGTCCATTGCATATACTGTTCCTTGAACCTCGAACAGCCGTTACTCTACCGGATGCGAATGCATTCCAGTGATTTCAAACGGCAAGCAATTGAAAATATGTCATTAAATTTTTTGGTGACAAAAAACGAGTAAAGATTTATTTATCTTGCCGTAGTGTCTCATCCTAGATTTGGTTTACCCAGCAGGTTGACACAGCTTTTGCATATTTTTTTGTTTTACAATAAATTTACAGACAGAATTTACATTTGTCATTGTCACGTCATAACATGCATGGGTTTAGAACATCCTGGGATATTTGTATCGTAGCACTCCTGCTTCGTGTCATCCTTGTGCTCTATGAAATTGATTTCTGCATAAGGCGTTGTTGATGGTCGTTTTTTCATCCCGTCCTGGTTTTCAAAGAAAAAAAATGGTTAAAGTATAATTGGTATAAAAGTTACAGATTTATAAGCCCAAATCACAGTTAAGGATCCTGACATTGCTCATTGAATGTGATGGGATGAAAGTTGGCAAATGGATAGATTTCCATTAAATTCCTCAACTCTTCAGTTAATACGTGTGGCTTTTTGATAAAAGAGAAAAATACAAATTTCTTTCCAAATTCCTTATAATCGAGTTTGGAAATTTCTTCCACTTCCTAACTGCCAATCAATGATTTATTTTTGCTGTCAATGTAATTCCTTTTCGGATCCAGGTGAAGGGAAGTTTGAAGAAAACGACTGAAAAAGGAAGTAAAGTGTCCATTTGGGTTAACAATATTTCCTCTTGAACTATTGGGTTGGGAGATGAAAATATTTTTCTTTGAAGTTTGTTGTATTATATGTATGTATAGTATACACAGATTCAATATAAAGTGTCACCGTAGTCATTTTTATATTTTCGTGAATTAGCTATTGACATTTCATGGTTCATAATTTTTGTAATTTTACATTAACTCAACTTCCTTATGATACGAACTCAAAAATTGGTTTTCTATTACGCCAAATATTACGAATTCCAACTGTTTTAAGAAAATCCGAATTCACAAATTAAGTTAACTGGAAAAATTTAATAAATCGAATATTTTAAGTGAGAAGAGAAAGAGTGTTTGGAAATTCGTGTAAATAATTTGCTTTAATTCCAATCAATTCTATTCAAGCGGAAGTCGTTAATATTTCCTCAATATCGTTACAGACATTTTGAATTAAGTTCTTAATTTTGTACTTTATAATATTTGCCGAGTTATTGCTTGTGATTGATTAGTATTTACAGCGAACAATTTTGAGCTTCAAAATTGTTTTTGATCATTTATTTTTCCATTATTTCGTTTAAAAACAAATTGAACTTGTTAATTGAAGTCATAATGGTTTCTTACTAAGAAGCATTCAAACATAATTCAAAGTTAAACATTTTTAATTTCTACTTGCGAGTGGCCATTATACATATGATAGAGTAGTTGATTTCTATAAAAAAAACCCTGAAGGTTCAAGCCCCAACTTCGGCAGCATTCTTTTCCTACGAAAATCGCCAGCTAATCTGAGACCAACTGTGTGATAACATGAGACAACATAAATGTATCCTCCTTTGTTCCACGTAGGTTTCTGTAACATATGTGTGCTTTCTTTCTATGAGTCTATCTGTCTGTCTCTCTGTTGTATTAATGTATTGTTCTGTCCCAGACAATGTCAAAAGTCTTCTTGAAATTAATGAACAGCCGCCGGTGTAATATTGGTAAAATTCAACACACTGGTAAATGTGTTAATGTGATCAATACGTGAGGATTAAACCTTGAGACATGCTTGCTTTGCATTACGTGAGAATACATCATGTTATTGTTTTGCAAGCAACAGACAAGACAAAAGTCGATCTGAAGCCTTCGATCAGTCTCCTTTTTTATAAGCTCAACGATCATTTCTCTCGTTTTTCAATATGAAAGCATTTTTCTCAGTATTTTGGCATTCAAATCTGATTGCAATTTTAAAACCTACCAGTGGCTTGTCCTTCAAATGAGGCTTTTTTATTGTTGTTGTTTTGGTCAACTCCAGTTTCGAAAGTGAAACGAGCTGAATGTCCTCATTGTTTGATGAAGCATTCCTTCTATCTAATACCATCGGCCCTTCATTCGACAATCGAGAAAAATAAATCGATTTAGCGTATCTTCGTTGTAGTTGGTATGCCATATACGCTTATATACCTGTGTATCTACAATAAAGAGAATATAATTTCACATTTTTCAGTCCAGCGGTCGAACGTTCAAAAGTACAGCCATATTGTCGGTAGTATAGCATGGGAGAGTTTATTGGTGGAGAAAGCATTGTAAAAAAGGCACTTCTAGCGATCAACTTTCAATGATTTTGGCTGTTAATTTTTTGCTTGATGGTTTGGTGAGACTGTCACTGGCAGGATAAATTAATTTACGTCCCGGAAAACCAAAATTGGAAATTTTGTGTGCTGGCGCTTTCAATGAGAATCGAAAAAAATTCCAAAAATGCTTCGTTAACCTCATTATTTTGTTCTTTTGGACAGTAGTACCCCGAAATAAAACAAGAACACATACCTAAAGCAATTTCATTGAATTCACGAATACGATTAAAACGGCCTTTGAAGATTTCAAAATATGTGGAATGGTTTAGTTCCATTATCCCTAGTTAACCTGTTCTTTTATGTAAGAAGAAATTCTTATTGAATAAAATATTGCGACTAGAAAGTAAAAGTCATGTCTTCAATTTTAAAGTCAAGAGTAATTAGCTTGGGAGAAGGCTTAAGCTTGAATGTCACCCGAAGGGCCGAAGCGCCTAGAAGGGTTCAAAATTGAAATTAAAATAAACAGTCACAGAACCTACATATTTAGGTTCTTTAGAAAGGAGGGAGAACACAAGAAGTATAAAGAATAAAAAGACTATAAGATTGTTAATATAAGGTGTGTTTTTGTGACTTTCAAGTAATGTAAAGAAATCAAAATATCCAGAAAACGATCCAGATTCAAATTCGATTTTACTGTCAATTTAAATTTAAATTTAAATGCTTTCATAAAACAAACTGACAAATTTCGACATTTTCCATATTAAATTATTCAAAAAAATTATAACAGCTCCCTCTGAGTTTGAAAAAAAGGAATTAACATTCTAAGTAAGTTTTAGGTACTCTCGATAAAAAAGCATGAATTGATTAACGTCAGCACCTAGCAATTAAGCCTTATCTGACGTGTGACCACTCACACAGGTGTCGTTTATAAGTGTTGACATTCACCCTGATGATCCACCAGCTACAAAAGCACACCTCAACTTTCAAAAGAAAGAAGCGGGTACATGCAACCGGATTCACACCAGTACCAATTGAATTAGTGCCAGCCCTTATTCATCTTGGTTTGATTCCAGACTACTGTTCAGGCAAAACACGGAACTGCACTGAACCCTCGTTTACCGAAAGAAGAGCCGTTATCCGGTCACGGAAACTGCACTCAACTTTCAGTCACCGAAAGAAGAGCCGTAACCGCGATTTGCGAACAGCAGCTGAGGCCAAACTCCGACAACCACAACCCCTGCGAAGGTCCATCCCACTAGTGAGTTGGCAAGTCCTCACTACCCGCGGTACCCAATTGCCCCTGGGTATGGGGTTGGTGTCACATTTTGGTTCTGTATAACCATTCGTTATACAGACATTGTTTCATTTTTGTGATCTTTTGAGTTTTGCAGCTTTTATCAACTGGCAGATGAGGGACACCGCTCACCCTCTGTCAAGTATATCCACTTTGATTGAAGGGATGAACCAGCCAATCAAGAGATATACCCAACAGGGCGTCTAATTTCATTAACAT
>CAKKXW010000666.1:0-19199 GCA_920937365.1 Sphaerophoria rueppellii | reverse complement strand
CATCTTATATCAATGCTGAATTGTTTTTTAAATGGTTGAAAGAACATTTTACGCCGCGGAAACCTGTTGTTGGTAAAACACTTTTAATCTTAAATGGTCACACCTCTCACAGCAATGCTTTCGAGATGCTTGAATTCGCTGAAAACAATGACATTATAATTTTATGTTTACCAAGTCATACCACCCAGGCAACCTCTAGACCGCAGTTTCTTCAAACCATTGAAAACGTATTTTCATAACGAAACCAAAGTTTGGATGAATCATCATAAAACGAGAACAATAACAAGGTATCAGGCTGGACATTTAATTGGGGCTGCATGGGAGAAGGCAGCGTCTGTTGGAAATGGAGTTTCAGGATTCAGGGCTTCGGGAATTTACCCCTTTAATCCTCAAGCTATTCCGGATCACTTTTTTAGCATTTCCGATTCATCTGCAACGATTCTTCATCCAAATTCATCTGCAATGCAAGATAACCAAACAACAGCTCAGCTTTCTGAAACTGCTCCTATTCCTGCCACAGTCTCAGAATTGGCTATTCCAACCGCAAGTAACACCACGCATTCCTGCAACCATTCAGAAAATGAAACCCACACTTCATCGTGCTTTAATAACCCTACACCAACCAAACTTCTTCAAGAAATTTCACCACTGCCAAAAATTCCAACACCAATTTTTTCAAGGCGCAGGCAGTTTGCAGGGGTCTTAACTATTAGTCTAAGAGCCGCTGAAGACCGACCTACACCCATCTGTTAACCGGCTGAAACTTTTTCTTATGAAATTTAGTTTGAAAACATATATGAATATGATAGCTTGCCTAACGAAAAGTGTGCCAGGCTATATTAAATTTGACTTTATATTTTAATCAATTACTAACTCCTCCTTCACCCATATGTTAAAATAAAACGTTGTGCCACATAGCCATATGTGTAAGTGGGCTTGAGACAAGAAAAAAATTGTATGGGAGAGGGGGGCCTATTCCCCCCGTTTAGCCAGGAGGGGCAGTTTTCTGAAAAATTGGCTTATTTTAAAAAAAAATATTAAAAATCAACGGCTTCATCTACAACAACGTGTTATACCTTTCTGCAAAGCCAAAAACTTAGGCTTTCATTTTGTATTTAAATTTAATTGTTTTAAATAATAGTTTTAGAAAAATTAATTTTCAAACTTAAAATTTTGAAAAAAAAAAATTTTCTTAAATTTCGAACTAAATTTTTCAAAATTTTATGTTATTAAGTACTAATTTTGTTTTCAACATTCAATGCTGTTTTTAATTTTTAGTCGAACACAGTAAACCGGATTGAAAAATACCTTGCCATTGTCGAGATATAAAGAAAAAAACAAAATCACTTTTTGCTTTTAAAAAAAACTTTTTTATTTTAACGTTACTGTTTTTTATATTCAAAATTATTGACAGTATTGAATGTTGAATGCAAAATAAGTACTTAATCACATGAAATTTTGAAAAAAATTAACTAAAAATTTAACAATTTTTTTTTTTTGCAAAATTTTGAGTTTGAAAATTATTTTTTCTAAAACTATTATTTAAAACAAATAAATTTAAATACAAAATGAAAGCCTATGTTTTTGGCTTTGCAGAAAGGTATAACACGTTGTTGTAGATGAAGCCGTTGAATTTTAATATTTTTTAGAAAAAAATTAGCCAATTTTTCAGAAAACTGCCCCTCCTGGCTAAACGGGGGGAATAGGCCCCCCTCTCCCATACAATTTTTTTCTTGTCTCAAGCCCACTTACACATATGGCTATGTGGCACAAAGTTTTATTTTAATGTATGGGTGAAGGAGGAGTTAGTAATTGATTAAAATAAAGTTAAATTTAATATAGCCTGGCACACTTTTCGTTAGGCAAGCTATCATATTCATATATGTTTTCAAACTAAATTTCATAAGAAAAAGTTTCAGCCGGTTAACAGTTGGGTGAAGATCGCCCTTCAGCGGCTCTCCTACTATATCGAAAAAAAAAATCTCCCATACAAAGCCAAAAAAAAATAAAAAAAGATCCAACTAACGCAAGGACCAATAAAGAATTCATTGAACCGGCTGAGGACATTCACAACTGTGTCGAATGTTGGGAAAACTATTTCTCAACAAAGAAAAAAGAAGATTGGGTGGAATGCAAAAAGTGTCGGAAATGGCTCCATGAAAATTGCACCCGGTACAAGGAGCCCGGAAACATCATGTGCACAGATTGTGGGCGTAATGAGGAACGCAAAAAACATGTTTTGCAATAATTTAAAATAACAAATTTATTGAATTTATTGTGCGGCAACTCTCCCACACATGCAGGGAGAGATGACGCACTTAATACTTTTTTATTTTTTGTTAATTTAATTAATTATTTATGTTTTCTTGTGTTAAGTATTTTTGTATGGTAGAATATAAACCCATTGTTAAGTTTTGTTAAAAATAAAAATTATATATATAGTTAACATAGTCTAAAAATTTATTTTTCAAAAACCGCGGCATCTATCCCGCAATTACCCTATATAGATCACACCGAGATACTTTGAATGATCAGAGATTTTAAGAGGGCAGTCTTCAATTGAAGGTTTTTTGAAAGTTAGATAATAGTATTTTGTTAGTAAATAGCACTAGTTTTGTTTTAGCTGCATTTACTGCCAGCCCACAGTTCCTAGTTCATTTTTTTACCAACGAGGGGGCATATTCGCTCTGTTCACTGATAGTGGGTAGGAACTTGCCAGTCGCTAGAATTTCAAGATCATCAGCTTAGGCTATTATTTTTACTCCGCCTGATTTTAATTAAGAGACATAACAAGAACCTAGAGTAACGGTGAAAGAACTCCACCCTGTGGGGTACCCCTGGATGTGGTTACTCTCACCCTTTCATCTGCTAGCTCAGAGTTGATTTGTCTCTTTCTGAGCATGCACATTATCCACTGTATTATTGCCTTTTCGACTTTGTGGTCGTTCAAGACTTCACTGTTTCGTTCTTCACGTTATTATAGGGTCCTTCAACTTCAATATCCAACAACGTTGCAAGGGTGTATTCCTTGCCATTCAGTGATTTTTCTATGACGCTGACAACACTGTGCAATGCTGTTTCAACGCTTTTGCCTTTAATGTAGGCATGTTGAAATTCCGATATACAGTCCGGTGTCAAGGTGCTTCGGATATGCATATCAATCAGCCTCTCAAAAGTTTTCAAAATAAACGATGTTATTAGACTAATGGGTCTATAGTCTTTGGCCTCCGTATGGCTAGGTTTACCAGTCTTAGGTATGAAAACTACCTTTACCTCACGCCACGGTAAGGGAACATACCCCCATTTAAGGCTATTATAGAAAATGCTAAATAGGTGTGGGATTATAAGGTTTATGCTCTTCTGAAGCATCATAGGAAAGATTCCGTCTGGACCAGAGGACTTGTACGGGGAAAAGGAGTGAATGGCCCATTTTATCCCTTCTTCCGTTATAATATATGTTGGTGCTAGGGCTTCTGTATGAGAATTTGTTTCTGGACCACGGATATCAGCTACGCAGCCAGGAAAATGAGTATTTACAAGGAGCTCAAGCGTTTCCCTACAGGATTCAGTCCAGCTGCCTGTAGGTTTTTTGAGAGATCCTTGAGTGACTGAATCTTTGGTCAGGCCCAGGATTTTCCTTGATTCTTGCCGATTCATTTGTACTTTCTACTTCGTTGCAGAAGGCCATCCATGAGCTACGTTTGACCTTAAACATAAGTTCCAATCAGTTTCTTTTCTAATTCTTTTGGCGACATTAAAAAGTCTTCTAGTTTCTTTTCTTAAGTTGCCTATTTCAGTGGTCCTGTAGGGTGGTTTTTTCCTACCTTTTCCCATATGTTTGATGGGACAGCTTTTTTCAAAAGCGTGATTCAGAACAACATTGAGTTTTTCTGACGCAATATCGATGTCGGAGGGTTCTTGAATTAAAAGTGTGTCCCGGGTTTTGAATCCCCTGTCATACTTCCCTACAGAATACATTCCAGTTTGTTCTCCTAAAATTCCTAAAGGGTTTTGGAGTTGCTACTTCATTTTGTATCAAGAAGCCCATCAGTTTATGGTCTGAGAATGATTCCTCTGTAAGAACATTTCATTGACCTACTACTATTGTTCTTGTGTTATTGGTTAAGGTAGCATCAAGCACTTCTTTTCTATTTTTAGTTACAAAAGTGGGTTCGTTGCCCCTGTTTGCTACTAAAAGGTTATGGTCAAGTATAAATTCAAAAAGAGACTCACCTCTGCGTTGTTGATATCGGTACTACCCTATTGGATATGATGTGAGTTCCTATCACAACATAGTACCACGTCCCATCTGTCAGAGGCAGCTTTCTCTACAAGTTGGCTTGTGATGTTAGCGGGAGGCCCTTCTGGTCCGTCATGCGGCATGTAGCACAATCAGTGGTGGGAGTCCCTCGCTTTCAAGCTTGACACCATACTGGTCTGGATCACTGTAATTTGCTTAAAGAATGAGATTAAAATTGTTCCTGGC
Source organism: Sphaerophoria rueppellii (assembly GCA_920937365.1). Lineage (NCBI taxonomy): Eukaryota > Metazoa > Arthropoda > Insecta > Diptera > Syrphidae > Sphaerophoria > Sphaerophoria rueppellii. The sequence goes on along the minus strand of CAKKXW010000666.1, from coordinate 14,713 downwards.
TAAAATACAGGATCTGATATTACTATTTCCTACTTGTGGGGCTTTGTATGGCATACAGTCTGATGCATGAAATCCTCTAATTCTACCACCTGAAATCCAGGGTTCTTGAATCAGGGCAATGTCAATTTGTCTAGTTCCCAAGATGTAGACAAGATTGGAGATGGCGGCTCGAAATGATACCCATTCCCCAATTTGACCAATCATACTTCATTATACAAAAATGTAAATCAATAAATCATACCGTTAACTCATTCCTTATACCTTCCTATAAATCCACATCAATCTACAAGCAACTTGCTGCACAAATAAATTCGATTGACTAATCTGAATTCCATTGTAAACATCAAATCAACGATATCGCATGTCATCGGCAAATGAATGAAACTTCAATAGATCTTAGCAAACAACCTCGAACTCACTACCCTTCGTTCCACCATGCACCTTAAGTCCACAGCGGAACAAAAAGCAAATCCAACAAAGCAATAAGCAAATGAACTGAACTGCCAATTGGCATGCCAAAATGGCAGACAATTTCCTCTGAAGGGTAAAAAATAAAAAAAAAAACAGAACTCCCTCAGGCCCTTCAAGCAAGTCGGCCACAACTGCAAAAACAACAAAAGCAGTACAATTTATTTTTTTCCGCCATTAAACAGCCAATAGTACGCTCGCTACAATTCAGCAAAAAAGAGGAAAATATTAAAAAAGCACACAAGCCGCAGCACAGAGTACCGACAAAAGCAAATAAAACGAAAGGATTAACATTTAAGTACAAAGTAGACGGCACCGACACGCTGATTGCCGAGTGGGTAATTGGTATGACAGCCAAACCAGACACAAAAAACAATTGCCATTTCAAATACGACTACAAATTACAAACCATAAAAACTCTTGGCAAATAAAAACAACAACTGATTTGCCTGCTCGATATTATTTTAATGCGAAGCACGAGAATTGAGCATATATATGAGAATGCAATTGCGCGAATGCAAAAGTATCTAGATGCATATTGTGGGGCTACAAAGTCGTGGTAACAGGCCCATTAGCGTCGCATGCATATGATCCAACTCATACGAGCTAAGCATTGGGGCCACGCCATCCATTGCCATGCCACCGCGTCCCTGTAATTAGACGACAATCATGCCGCAGTGTACAGGAATTTGCATTTTGTTGATTTTGATATTTTTTTATTTATATTTATTTGTTTGTCTTTTCTTTTTTGCCTTTTTGTCATTATAATTTACAATCTTCAATGTACGAAAAAAATCTATTTCGTGTTTGATGAAAAGCGACCCTGCAATTCAGATAGATAGTGATTGTTAAATTGTCGTAAGCCGAGTCATGTGATTACAATCGTTTATTCCACTTCTGAGAATGAAAATGCAAATTCTGAATCATACCAAGGACCCGCAGCAGATTTTTGGGGAACACTAAGCCAGTTGAAACATTTTCATTGCATAAAACTACATTGTAACAAATGCAATGAACGAAATCATTGAGATTGAGATAACGATGCTATTTCAGGTCTAATTAATTTATCAAAACAACAATAAGCACATTTGGTCTATTGAGATATTTTTGAGTAAAACAAGATAGTCGATAAGTGTTTGCCAGCAAAGAAAGTTATTTTGGTTGATAAAACAAATAGAAAAGTGCCTTGTTTTCTTGTTTATATTGTTTATGTTTTTTTTTTTTTTTTTATAATGAGCACACACTCAAGGGGTTTTTATACCCTTTTTATGCCATAGACACAGTGAGTACTTTAGGAAAGAAGGAAGGGGCTAGAGAGGAGGTGCCGGTGTACATTGGTTTTAAATTCCTGAACATTGCAATGATCGGGAAAAACAGAGTGTGGAAGAGAGTTCCACATTCGCGTAGTACGGCTAAAGAACGATTCTCTATACTTGAGCGTACGACCGAAGTTGGGCTCGAGTGTAAACTGATGGGCATTCCTGGAAGCGCGGGTATTACGGTTGAATTGTTTAAGGGGTGGAATGCAACTGGCTATTTCTCTAGAGCACTTACCGTAGAAGTAACGATAAAACAGAGAGAGACACGAAACGTTACGACGGTGGTCTAAAGTGGTGAATGCATCAGTGATCTCTCTATCACCAATCATTCTTACAGCTCTTTTTTGAATTCCATCCAAGAGGCTTAAGTAAGTAGCTGGAGCACCAGCCCAGAGATGTGAATTGTACTCAAGCTTTGGACGGATATAGGTTTTATAGATGATAGCCAGATCAGACGGGGAGAAAAATTTCTTGCACCGTCTTAAGAAACCCAAACATCTTGCGGCATTTTTGGCGACATCGCGTATGTGCTCGGACCACAAGAGGTGGTCAGTGATGCACATACCGAGAATCTCGAGATGTTCGGTCTCATTGATGCAAGTGCCACTCATGGACAGTGGCAGGGGGGGTATATCTCGCTTCAACGATACCAGACAGCATTGAGTTTTCGAAGCATTAAACTCTACACGGTTCTTAATTCCCCATTGGACAATGCTGTTTAAGTCAGAGTTTAATGAGCTTATCATATTTTGCCGTTGCAATTCCACATCCGAAGAGGAGGGATGTGAATCTGGAAACGAATATGAGAAGCTAAGGGTACTATCGTCAGCGAAACAATTTATTGGATTAGAAGTAACAGACAAGAGATCATTAATAAAAATGATAAAGAGGGTTGGAGACAAAACGGAGCCCTGGGGCACACCAGCATTTATATTGTGGGTTTCAGACTTGAATCCGTCCAATACAACTTGTATTGAACGATTCGAAAGAAAGTTTCTAATCCAACGAAGTAGGGATTCATCGTTTCCGAAGGCACGCATTTTCGATTAAAGAGCAAGATGCCAGACTTTATCAAATGCCTTTGAAATATCAAGTGCAACAATCTTACTTTCTCCAAAACGATGTAAAGATTTGTTCCACTGTTCGGTGAGATAAGCCATCAGATCACCAGTGGACCTGTTGCTGCGAAAGCCGTACTGCCGGTCATTAAGAAGCTTTCGGTCTTCGAGATATTTCTTAAGCTGATAGTTTATCAGCGTTTCCATGACCTTAGAAAGAAGGGACGTAAGTGCAATCGGACGATAATTGGAGGGAGAAGAAGATTCGCCTTTTTTTGGAATAGGCTGGACAAATGCTGTTTTCCAACTACTCGGAACGAGCCCAGAAGAATAGGATAGATGGAAAAGCTTACGCAAGGGTTTTACCAACGTGGAAGAACACCTCTTCAGAATAATAGCGGGGATACCATCCGGACCAGCGGATTTATGTATGTTGAGATCCTTTAATACTCTCGCCACAGCACGAGTGCGGAAGAAGATTTGTCCTATGGAATCATTGACGCGCTCAAGAACTGGAGGAGTCATGACACTCTCTGGCAGCGAAGAGTTGGCGGCGAACTGCCTAGCAAAAAGGTTAGCTTTCGCAAGCGAGCTAACAACTGGAGTGTCATTGTCGACGAGCGTAGGGACCGAGGAAGAAGAAGAATTCTTCATATTTTTTACAAATGACCAAAAATTCTTACTGCCTTTGGGACATTGCAGTATTTTTTGCCTTAATTTTTGGTCATGTAAAAATTTGGTCCGCCGAATATGGGCATTGCAGGCCTTCCTGGCTTGTTTAAACTTGTTCCGGTTTTCCTCAGTTGGGTTGGCTCTAAAACACCGGAACTTTACTTCTTTTTCCCTGATAACCTCTTTACATCTTGAATCAAACCATGACTTTTCCTTGGGTTTGATGCTTTTAACCCTATTCGGGATAAAAGTTTTCATTCCCAAAACAATCATATTAGTAATCATATCTGCGCTGGAGTCTACGTCACTATCGAGGAAGCATAGTGACCAGTTAAAGATCCGGAAAAAGTTGTTGAGACCGTCCCAGTTGGCTTTCTCTGTTGTTGAATTAATAAGATATTACATAGAAACGTATAAGTGTGCATTCTAAATTATGAATTTTTGAATTAGTTTCGTTTATCTGTCAATCAGAAATACAATATTCTTACAGACTTGATTACAAAATATTTAATAAGTAGGACAACAAATATTTACAGTGATGTAAAAATACAAAAATTCATATAAGCAAGACGAATTTTGAATGTATGCAGAATACATTCAAATATACAGAAGTTTATTCTTTAAAGTTACTCTAGAACAGTCATCAAAAAAATCAATTGAGTTACAGACTGAGTTTGCGTCTTTGATGCATTTTGAAATCGGTGCGTTTGATCCATAATTTGTTCATGAAAACGTTCAAAAAATAAAACTGTAACTCTAAGACTCCTTAAAGGAACACGAAAACAAAGTGGTGTTCTTCCACGCTGGCAAACCCTTGCCATCTATCCTATTCTTCTGGGCTCGTTCCGAGTAGTTGGAAAACAGCATTTGTCCAGCCTATTCCAAAAAAAGGCGAATCTTCTTCTCCCTCCAATTATCGTCCGATTGCACTTACGTCCCTTCTTTCTAAGGTCATGGAAACGCTGATAAACTATCAGCTCAAGAAATATCTCGAAGACCGAAAGCTTCTTAATGACCGGCAGTACGGCTTTCGCAGCAACAGGTCCACTGGTGATTTGATGGTTTATATCACCAAACAGTGGAACAAATCTTTACATCGTTTTGGAGAAAGTAAGATTGTTGCACTTGATATTTCAAAGGCATTTGATAAATTTTGGCATCTTGTTCTTTTATCGAAAATGCGTGCCTTCGGTATCCCTTCTTCGTTGGATTAGAAACTTTCTTTCGAACCGTTCAATACAAGTTGTATTGGACGGATTCAAGTCTGAAACCCACAATATAAATGCTGGTGTGCCCCAGGGCTCCGTTTTGTCTCCGACCCTCTTTATCATTTTTATTAATGATCTCTTGTCTGTTACTTCTAATCCAATAAATTGTTTCGCTGACGATAGTACCCTTAGCTTCTCATATTCGTTTCCAGATTCACATCCCTCCTCTTCGGATGTGGAACTGCAACGGCAAAATATGATAAGCTCATTAAACTCTGACTAAACAGCATTGTCAATGGGAATTAAAACCGTGTAGAGTTTAATGCTTCGAAAACTCAATGCTGTCTGGTATCGTTGAAGCGAGATATACCCCCCTTGCCACTGTCCATGAGTGGCACTTGCATCAATGAGACCGAACATCTCGAGATTCTCGGTATGTGCATCACTGACCACCTCTTGTGGACCGAACGCATACGCGATGTCGCCAAAAATGCCGCAAGATGTTTTGGTTTCTTAAGACGGTGCAAGAAATTTTTCTCCCCGTCTGGTCTGGCAATTATCTATAAAACCTTTATCCGTCCAAAGCTTGAGTACCTACAATTCACATCTCTGGGCTGGTGCTCCAGCATACTTACTTAAGCCTCTTGGATGGAATACAGAAAAGAGCTGTAAGAATGATTAGTGATAGAGAGTTCACTAACTCAATTACTTCATTGGAACACCGTCGTAACGTTTCGTGTCTCTCCTCTCTCCTTGTTTTATCGTTACCTCTACGGTAATTGCTCGAAATAGCCAGTTGCAGTCCTCCCCTCAAACAATTCAACCGTAATACTCGCGCTTCTAGGAATGCCCATCAGTTAACCCTCGAACCCAACTTTGGTCGTACGCTCAAGTATAGAGAATCGTTCTGTAGCCGTACTACGCGAATGTGGAACTCTCTTCCACACTTTGTCTTTCCTGATTGCAGTGTTCAGGAATTTAAGACCAATGTACACCGGCACTTGCTCTCCAACCCCTACGCTTTTTCCTAAAGCTCTCACTGTGTCTATGGCATACTAAGGGTTAAAAACCCCTTGAGTGTGTGTTTATTATAAAAAAAAAAAGAAATGAACAATCAATACTAGACATAAGAACATCGCGAATAAACATAATTGCGAAATATTTTCGTTTTAGAACAAGAGTTTGAATCCCAAGTAATAAGATCCTGCAGAGCGATTGCAAGGGGGGGGGGGGGTTGGGGGTTGAAACCCCCTCCGATATATCAGAATATGTGCATTTAACCATTATCTATCCATTATTGTTCAAAAAAAAAATAAAATAGAAAAGAAAAAAAATTAATTTCCAACTTAAATTCTCAAACTATTTTAAACGAAAAATTTTAATAAATTTGCTACGATTGGTGGTTCCAATTCTGCTTGCAAATGCATTGCATCAGTCGTTTCGAATCTAACGGGGATTGCGAACAAAATCTACGAAAATAAAAAAAAAAAACTTCATCATAGCCACACCAAATCACACATTCTTAAAGAAAACCCTTAATGACGAACACCCTCGTGCTCGCCTTAAATTCTTCATAATAGATTCGATGATGGCAAACATTTTCGAATTTCTCATTTTGTTCGGTTTCGTTGTTCGAATGTAGAGCAAGCAATTCTCAGTTTTTCTATGAAATAACCATTAGCCCAACGACCTTCTTCTCTTTTTGACACTCCTCACACACACCTTATAGAATAAACACACACGTACGAATTACGAAATGATGTTCGCCAATTCTGTATTTGCCTAGCAGGGAATAATGTAAACGAGCATGGTGCGTCGTTGCCATTGCCAGAGATGAATTAAAGTAAAGAGATGGGTAAAGTTAGTCCTAAACGACAAACATGTTAGCCAAACAAGCTCGTTTGCGCTATTCCCTTCACGGCAAACACATAATTATTGGTGAACATCATTTCGCGTTGATTCTTGAAGGTGTGAGGATGTGTCAAAAAGAGAAGTGTTTCATTGCGCTTATGGTTATCTCATAGAAAAAATGAGACGAAACGGACGAACTCAAGAAAATCGAAATTTTTTTCCAACAGCGAACAGTTTGCTGTAGTATAAACGTACCATTATTCTTAACTATTTACTTTTATTCTAAACATGCCCTACTTATACTTTGAACCATTATTCTAAACGTACCCTAATTCTAATACCATTATTATTCCAAACATACCCCACTTATACCATGTACCATCATACTTAACTATGTACGATCATTAAGCAAGTAATAAAACATCAGTCAAAGCGAACAGTCGGTCTTTTATTTTACAACCACCATTTTTAATTACCACATGGCGACCGTGACAGGACCGAATTGAAACGCAAAAACCAAATGAACGAACAACAGCCAGAACACAGAAAAAGAAAAAAACTCTCCGTGCGTCGTCAGAAAAGTGATTTCGGATTTTTCCAATAAAAATTTTGTTCCTACTAAGTCAATCGGTGAAATCTAGTTTTTTTTATTCCAAAAGAAAAAATGTGCACCATCATTCTCGGTTTCGGAAAATCGTGAAAAAAAAAAAGTGTCTCGGAATTGTGTGATAAATCGCAGTTTAATAAAGAGAAAACTAATTTTAAACTTCTAAATCTGCTAAAGAAAATATTTTGTGGATAATTCGGTTTGCAAGGCAAGAATATTGATTCAGCATTAAGCTCATCAAATTTTAAAAAAAAAAAAAAAAAATCGTCCTAATCCGCCATTTCAATTTTATTCTTACACAAATTTTTGCATTACCCAATTCGCCGAAAGAATAAAATTCGTACAGTTTTCCCTCTCTATCTTATCAAACGCTAATTCTTATAAAAACAACGAAGACAAATATGTACGTGTTGTTTCTCTTTTTTTCTATTCTTGCACAAGTGTGAAAGATATGAATTGGTGTGTGACGTTCCTGACGCAACAAAACTCAAAAATCAAAAAAAAAATAACAAATTTCAACTAAAGCAACCGAAAAACATAATTTTTAGAAAAAATTTCAATAATTTTGAGGCTTTAACTGTGAAGAAAAGTATGTGTGAGAGTGTGTCGTGTGTGCAAAGAGGAGAATTAATGGAAATTTCTCGAATTTCAACAGTTTGTTTGTTCCTTTTTCCTACCGGTACATCTCAGTTACGGTACATATATATTACTATGCAACATAAGGCAGTGCAAATAAAATTGTGAAAAAAAAAATATACAACTACGATCACCGATCACGATGTAAAACAAACATAGTACCTACAGAAAACAAATCGAAAAGTACAGTCACGAGTGAAAGAAAAGAAAGAGTTATTTAATAAACTGAAAAGAAAGTTATTTAATAAACTGAAATAAAGAATTATGAAAGAAAACCATATATTGTAAAAAAAAAGTGTGTACAGTCTCCAGTGAAAGAAAAGAAAGAGTTATTTAATAAACTGAAAAGAAAGTTATTTAATAGAAATAAAGAGTTTTGTAAGAAACCAATACAGTAAGAAAAGAAAAATGAATCTCTACTATCTACAGTGAAAAAAAAAACATTAATGAAAAAAAAAAAAAAAAAAAAAACAAAATTTAATAAGTTTAAACAATGAAAACCAAAGAGATACAGTTAAAATGATACTTAATTTAACATGAAGTTTTAATGCACAAAAATGTGTAAAAAGAAATAACAAGAACAGAAACAAGAAAGAACAACGACAAACTGAAATGAAAACATTTACCTCGGTACCTAATGAAGTATGAAGACATCTGTAAGATACTTTTCATCTCTACCTTTATGAAGACATCAATAGATAAAACAAAATTTATTTAAATGATTACTACTACTAGAACTAATAAATATAACTATTACTTTAAGACTATATATACCTATTATTAAATAGGTACTACATATTAGCCTATAAAAAAAAAAAAAAAAAAATATATGTTTAAGTATTCAATTGGCTTTTCTTTTCTAATAAAAAAAAAATAATAATAATAAATAGATAAAACTAAACTACTTTACATTCCCTTTTTATTGATTAAATTTTGTACATAACTAATAAACATAAGTATAAATTAAATTGCCTTAATATCTCCTTACATTTAAAAATTTAAGTAACTTTTATTGAATAAAATTTTTATAATAAAATTTATAAATACAAAAAATACTTTAATTTAATATTAAAATTCTTTGATCCTCTTTAGCCAAAATAATATAAAACGTAGTAAGTAGTTTTAAACATAAATAATAATAACAGTTTTGCTTTCATTATATATTCAAAGAAAAAAATAATAATCATGCTATTGAGTTAAATTAAGTGTTTATCATAAATTCTAAAATTATATAATTAATATAATAATGTAATTCAATCAATCGTCTTTTTAGTCATGTAATTATTATTATAAATTTAATAATTTTGAATTGAAAAATATATATTATATCTTTTAATAAATATATATTTATATTTTTAATGAATGCATAATAATTCAGATACAGATTTGCTTTAGCACCTGCCAATTTATTTTTAGTGTACATTATATTTTTTTTATGGAGGAGTGGAATAAAATTTTGCAGACTTTGAATGCCAAAAAAAAAGTATTCATAAGATCTTATAAGTGTGTTAACAAAACACAAACAGTTAAAAACGAAACCTTAAGAAAGCATATCAAAATACTTTTAAAAATATCTGAGTCAATTAGAGCCACACTTAGACTTCATGAAAGTGATCTTAACGAGGAGCAGAAAATAGTGGCAAATAATATATTCCAGGACTCCAAAGACAAACTTATTAAAATACTAAATAAATATGAGATCATTCATAACATACAACCAAGTATAGATAGTCCACCATTAAAGGTAGTAGAACAAAATATAATTCAATCAATAGAAAAATCTGTTACAACAAACTTTTCATCAAAAAACATTGATTCAAATCAAGAAAAAACAATGGCTTTAACTAAAGTAGAATTTATAAGTACAGCAACAAAAATTTTACCGGAATTCGACGGAAAACCGGAAAATTTGAAGAGTTTTTTAGATGCTTTGGAATTAGTAGAATCTTTTGCAGAAACCCATCAAACCTTAGCAATAAATATAGTAAAGTCTAAATTGAAAGGGTCGGCCAGGGACCTAATAACAACGGAAACGACACTTACTGAGATAACAAAAACCCTTCAACAGGGAATAAAGACTGATTCTTCAGACACAATATTAGCTAAGATATCGGGCATACAATTCAAGACAGCGAACGAATATGCGAAAGATATCGAAGAACTCTCAAAACGTCTAAAATCAGCATATATTTCGGAAGGATATCCAGTAAGTGCCGCAAGTAAGCTAACTACCAAAGTCGTTGTTAAAAACTTTATAGAAAATTCCACCAATCTCGAGGTTAGAACTACAATGAGGTCAGGTGTATTCACGGAGGCTACGGAAGCGGTAGCAAAGTTCACTGAAACGTATAATGACGTCGTCAAAAGGCAAACAGAAATTAGATTTTACCATCGGAATACTAGTAACTATAGTTCCCAAGGAGGTCGTGGTAGAGGCACTGGTAGATTTGGAAGACACAACAACCGTGGTCGAGGTCGCTATCAGAGTAGATTATCATATAATCAAAAATACAACGCTCAACAGACACAGGGACGAGAGGAAAGTTACAATAGTAGACGAGGAAGTAACAATTATAATAATAATCGTAGTCAAAGACAAGTGCGTTTGGTCGCTGAACAGGACCAGGGAAACGGTCAGGACCCGCAAGATACTCAACAGTAAAGATATACAACCTTAACTTAAGTCTCAGTAGTTACGTTTCAATCAAAATTAATGTCAACAACCAATATGTTTTGTTTTTGGTTGACACAGGCGCAGACGTATCTGTTTTAAAATCAAACAAAATTGCAGATAAACTAATCAATACCGATGAAACAATACAGATCAGTGGCATAGGACAAGGAGTAACAAACACTTTTGGAAGTTTGGAAATTGATCTAAAAGCGGATGAAATACTCATCCCGCACGTATTTCATATAGTTTCAGATACATTTTCAATCCCATGTGATGGTATTCTGGGTATCGACTTTATTAGAAAATACAATTGTGTGTTAGACTACCTGAACGGTAAAGATCTACTCATTTTACGCCCTAAAAATTTTCCAGAAGACATAGCTTTTCCGATGCGAGGTTCTCCATGTGTAAACACAATAACTATACCGGCTAGGTCAGAAGTTATCAGAAAGATTAATGTAACCACAACTGAAAGTAATTTGCTGATTCCAAACCAACAAATAGAAAACGGAATATTTATAGCTAACACGATCATTTCTAAAGAGAGTCCTTTCGTCCGTATGATAAATTTAACGGAAAACGACACTTTAGTTAAAGATTTGAAAATCAAAACAGAAAATCTGTCTGACTATCATATTTGTTCCTCTTCCTATACTGTACCAGATCATGATGAGCTAATTATACAAAAACTTCAAAACAATTTCCCGACTTTTGTTAAACCAAAATTAATTGAATTGTGTTCTGAGTTCGTAGATATTTTTGCATTAGAAACCGATAGTATATCAGTAAATAACTTTTATAAGCAAAAATTACGCTTGAAAGATGACACTCCAGTGTTCATAAAAAATTACAGAACGCCTCAAACACAAAGAGAAGAAGTGAACAAACAAGTCGATAAACTACTTTCCGATAATATAATAGAACCATCAATGTCCGAGTATAATAGTCCCATTCTTTTAGTCCCCAAAAAGAGTCTACCTGGTAAAACTGAAAAACGCTGGCGTTTAGTAGTTGATTACAGGCAAATAAATAAAAAACTTTCCGCTGATAAATACCCACTCCCCAGAATAGAAGACATACTTGACCAACTGGGTCGTGCCAAATATTTTTCCTGTCTCGATTTAATGTCTGGTTTCCACCAAATCGAATTAGAAGAGACATCAAGAGATGTAACTTCATTTTCAACTGAAAAAGGCTCCTTCCGTTTTAGACGTCTTCCGTATGGGTTAAAAGTTGCACCAAATTCATTTCAGCGAATGATGTCATTAGCATTTGCTGGCTTGCCACCAGCCCAAGCATTTTTATATATGGATGACTTAGTAGTAATCGGTTGCTCTGAAAACCATATGATGCGGAACCTTACAGACGTTTTTAAAATATGCCGAAAATATAACTTGAAGTTGCACCCCGACAAATGCTCATTTTTTAGCCACGAAGTGACGTTTTTAGGCCACAGATGTACGGATAAGGGAATACTACCGGACCAAAGTAAATTCAATACAGTTCTTAACTATCCAATACCTAAAAATGGTGATGAAGCAAGACGTTTTGTAGCCTTTTGCAATTATTATAGGCGTTTCATTCCCAATTTTGCAGAATATTCTCGCCATTTAACCCGTTTATGTAAAAAGAATGCTATTTTCAGTTGGACCGAAGAGTGTCAAATCGCATTCAACTATTTGAAAAATGCTTTGCTAAGTCCAAAAGTATTACAATATCCTAATTTCAAAAAAGAATTCTGCATCATTACAGATGCAAGCAAATATGCATGTGGTGCAGTGCTCACACAAGAATACGACGGGACGTTTATGCCAGTTTCTTATGCTTCCAGATCTTTTACCAAAGGAGAAATAAATAAATCTACAATAGAACAGGAACTCATTGCAATACATTGGGCAATTACACATTATAGACCATACGTATATGGAAGAAAATTTCTAGTGAAAACTGACCATCGACCACTATCATACTTATTTTCATTAAAAAACCCATCATCAAAACTAACCAGATTGAGACTAGACCTTGAGGAGTACGATTTTGTAGTGGAGTATCTTGCGGGTAAACAAAATTATGTTGCCGACGCACTATCTAGAATTGACTTCAATGATATTAAATCAATAATACTGACAAATAATATACTAAAAGTAACTACAAGACAAGACAAAAAAAAAACAAACGAGGCAATAGAAAAAGAATTTAAAAATTCTGAGGAAATTCATAGCATTAAAGAGCCAAAGGTGTACGAAGTACTTAACTCTAAGGAGGTTAAAAAATATGCCCATTTAAAATTTAATCGGCACAAATGCTTTTTAAAGCGTGGGAGAAAAACTTTAGAAAGTTTTTCGGTATATAATTTTATTGCCAATGGAAATTTTTGTTTAGATAAATTTTTTCCAGTGCTTCAAGAAAAAGCCGTCAATAAAAATATATCAAAAATCCAAATATCACTAGATGATACAATTTTTGAAATCACCCGGGTGAACGATTTCAAAGAAATCGGTAACAAATTATTAAAAAATATTAATATTGCTCTAACTCCCAAAATACTTGTTATTTATGATGCCGAGAAGAAAAAAGAAATACTTGCAAAGTACCACGATGACCCCCTGTTAGGTGGCCACCCAGGGATCACCAGGTTACTTAACAAAATAAAACTTAAATACAGATGGAAAAACATGACTAAGGACGTCAAATCTTACGTCAAATCATGCGAACCTTGTCAATTAAACAAAAATCTGAGAAAAACAAAAGAATCTTTAGTAATAACGCCGACACCAGCAAAACCTTTCGACATTGTGTTAGTGGATACAATAATACAATTATTGGTCCCTTACCACAAACAATAAAAGGAAACGTGTATGCTGTAACATTAATATGCGACCTAACAAAATATTTAATAGCAATACCTTTGCAAAATAAAAGCGCAAAGACCGTAGCAAGGGCAATAGTAGACAATTTTGTTTTAAAATATGGGCCAATGAAAAAAATTTTAACAGACCTAGGGACTGAATACAAAAATCAACTTTTCACTGAATTATTTCAGCTTTTAAAAATCGAAAATTCTTACTCAACTGCTTACCATCACCAGACCTTAGGTACTGTGGAACGCAGTCATAGAACGTTTAACGAATACGTTCGTTCTTACATATCCATACACAGAGATGATTGGGATGATTGGATTCAATTTTTCACATACTGTTATAATACAACCCCATCAACTGTTCATGGATACACACCATTCGAGCTAGTCTTTGGAAAAATTCCAAATACTTTCGAATTTTTAGAAAAGACTACCATAGACCCCGTTTACAATTTAGACTCTTATGAAAAAGAAATCAAATTCCGATTACAAACAGCAAATGCGAGAGCACAGAAACTAGTTAATAACGCAAAATTGAAACAGCAAATTAAGTATAATAAAAATATAAACGAAATATCTTTGAAATTAGGAGATTTAGTTTTGTTGGAAAACTCAGCTGGGCATAAGCTTGATAGTGTTTTTAAAGGACCATACAAAGTCGTAAATATTGATGACAATAAAAATTGTCAATTAGAGGATAAAGACAAAAAGAGATTTAATGTACACAAAAATAGACTGAAAAAATATGTGCTAACGTGAAAAAAGTAAAGCAAATTAAAGTTAAAATATATATATATAAAAAAAAAAAATGTAAAAATTCAAGGCCTTGAATAATCATAATAACAAAAAAAAAAAAAAAACAAACAAACAAAACTAACTACATAATTATTTTTTCAAACATTTTTTTTTGTAACTATACTTAGTATGTAAAAACGTATATTATATAATATATTATTATTAATATATATTATAAGGTACTATTTATCAATAAAATTTAATTAAGTTTAAATGAATTGAACATAATTCGCATAAATACAAATAATTTAAGGTTTTAACCATTATAATCCACGTTTAAAATTCAAATTGTTTAGACTTAAAAAAAAAAAAAAAAGTACAAAAAAAAAAAAAAAACATTAAAATAATAAATAAAACAACAATGTATATAATACAAATTTTTGTAAAAGAATAATCTAAAAGTATTTAGATCATTCTTTATTTTGAAAAGGGAGATGTAGTATAAACGTACCATTATTCTTAACTATTTACTTTTATTCTAAACATGCCCTACTTATACTTTGAACCATTATTCTAAACGTACCCTAATGCTAATACCATTATTATTCCAAACATACCCCACTTA
>CAKKXW010000665.1:9039-19225 GCA_920937365.1 Sphaerophoria rueppellii | reverse complement strand
GGCTAACCTGTAACTAAGGGACTTGAAATATTTATAATATTTGCGTAGGATAATAAGTACACAAGCATAAACTCTACTTTTTTATCAACTTGCAATTTTGTATAAGTGAGATACAACTTCTATCATTTTTTACCTTGGAGAAGGAGGTTATATAATTTGTAATAAAAAATATATTAAAAAAAAGGCCTCAAATATTTTACTTTCCTGGGGCGCCAAGATGGCCCTGCATGGGCTAAACGTGGTGTAATGGTATGTGCGTTGTTCCTGCTCGTGTCCATACAGTTTTTATTCCATCTTTCATGGGTACTGCCTATTGCGAAGAACCGACTACACTTTTAAAAGTATCATCTGTCATGAAAAAATTGCTTCTCAACTTTACCGTTCGGAATCGGTGTTAAATTGTAGGTCTACTTAGTTCTTCACACGCACTTAAGGACCACATGAATTGAGAGAAATCTGTGATTAATTAAACTATGCATATTTTTTTTACAAACGTTAAATGAATAATAATTTTTAACATCGACTAGAGAGTATCATTTAAACAGAAAATTAAATCGCAACCTAATTAAATTCATTTAACTTAAAATAACAATAATAATCTATTCCTCTCCACTTGCACACACGTTGATCAATTAATATTGTTATTATTATTATCATTACTATATAGTGACATTCTCTAGAGCCCCGAGGAAATCATGTTAAATGGGATTTTAATTGTTTGGATTAGAGTATACCCGGAATAATTTAAAATCTATTTGCTTTTCCTGATTGAATTTGCGGTTTGCTTAGCATCATAAAAAATTATGTAGAACTACATATTATATATGTGGCTATCAAACACATTTTCCATGCAAAGTTTTAGGCAAACAATTCGCCTGACTGAAATGCATTTGTACCTACAATGTATGTTTATGTTTTGTGTCAACATTTTTTTTTCAAGTTAATGCAAATATTGATTTGTTGGTGGAAAATAATTATGTATGATTAAAGATATTTATATCGTTTAAATAAAGCCTTGCCTTAAGGGTATTTGCTCTCAAGAACCTGTTTAAAATCGACAGGCCTATGGCATATTTAATATCTTGTTCTATGTTACTGTTAACAAAGGAACATAGATTTAAGAGCGCATGAAACTCTCTATCATGTGCGAAAATTTCAGCTTTCTAGGTTGCAATCTTCGGGCAATTTCTTGTTCATAAAACAGCGATAGCACCGCACATAAACTTGTATCCCCTATTTTCACCACCTTCAGCGTTAAATTTTTTTGAAGTTTGATGTTTTAGCCATTTGTAGTTAATCAAAAGCCATAAACATGTTTTTTGCTTCTAGGCTTATCAAAAATTACATAGGTAACATCCATAAAAGTCTGACATTGTATTTCAACGCTTTTCAACCCTTTCCACCTCTCGTATACGGCCTTACCTAAGGCCTCAGATTACCTCTGCACCAAATTTCATTGAAATCGATATAATAGTTAAAGCATTTTTAACAATTAAAAAGGCAGGCAGATCAATTTCTTATACCATATTCATACCTAAGCATGTCACAATTATTGGTAACGCAAAATCATCATCAGCCTTATTACCGTACCCGATCGGAAAAAATGTCCGATCGGAAGTTTTATTTCCTTCACCTTGCCCGATTCGTACATAAATTAGTAACGCGTACCGACGCACTTCAAATTGCATGTTTCCGACACTTTTTATTTGCGGATGAAATGGGACGAAAACAGTAAGTAACAAATCACGATGCATCGCGCGGAACGTCGCTCTAAATTTGAAATTTCGACGCATATTTCAAATTTTTTCGTAAATGTCTACGACTGACCTGTCCGAAAGTAGAAAAATCTTAAAAATTGTACGAATCGGAGAGAATTTTTCTCCGATCGGGTTCGGTTATAAGGCTGCATATATTTACCCACATGCAAAAGTGCTAAATGCACCTCACATTAAAAAAGTTCAACAATTGGCTTTTTATGACAGCCGATGGGTAACTTCTCTCACACTGTTTTGCCATTATTTTTGGGTATCGTTTGACAAGTCATCATGGAAAAGCTTACACCACGCTCAACGTCTAAGGGTGTCGCGACAGCTCTTGAAGGGCCAAGGCCTAAGTGGCTTACTCTCATCAACAATTCTCTAGGTGCGTGTGAAGAATTGAGGGGAACTACAATATAACGCCGATTCCGTACGCAAAGTTGGGAAGCACTTTTTCATGACAGATGATACTCTTGGAAGATTTGTCAGTTCTTCGCAAGAGGCAGTGCTTAGCAGCCAACACACCTAACTACTAAACTACAGACACTACTTTTTTTTCATCAATACCATTCACAAAAATGATACCCGTTTGGTGGATAATACTAGTCACGTGGTTCTGAGACTATATTAGCTGTAGCTGAGGATATGCGAGAAGAATGCGACGAATCGATACATTGTCATTGTCAGCAGTTTAACTTGGCATATTCGAGAATTTGGGCATATTTTACACAAGGATCTCGACTTTAAAGTAGATAATTCAACTTGTGAAAGAATTGAAGCCAAATTTTCAGTAATGCGCTTTGGAAAAAATCGATGAAAATACTGTGTTTTATCGTGAAATTTGTTCAGTGTTGAAGCGCCATGAATACTTACTTACTTATCCGACTCACAATCCATGAAGGATCTCAGAACTATAGTTGACTATTTTGCGTTTTTGCACGCAATTGTCGTTTTTGCGATCATAAAATAGTTGATGTGTCAAAGTGTGTTTTTTTCTGTTTAATGGTGTTTTTAATAATTATTGTCAGTCTGGAATCTAAAAAAAAAACATTCTGTTCGTGCATTTTTTTCCGTCGTAGTCGTCTCTATCCGTACCGCCGCAAATTTAATTCCAATAAAAATATTTCGTTACAAATAACAATTTTTAAAGCTTGCTTGTTCAAGAAGCTTAATGAAGTGTCTTATGTTTATTTTATCAAAGAAATTGTCAAAAAAAAAAGAAGAACTTGAGCTGGAAAATTTTGGAAATTCTGCTGCCTTGCCGCTACATATGTACAGTTTCTCGCCGCTTGGAACTCCTGATCGGATTACATTGCTTCAGAACTGCTTGTGATAGATCGACCAAATTCCAGCATAGCGTTCGTTCTTTCAAACTTCGAGTTTTATAAACATTGATGCTAAAAACTACTTACATTAAAGGTAAGCTGTGAACAACCGAAGAGCGTCGGCGATATATTCGAGAAGCAGAATGAAAAGTTGGCCGCTGCCCATGGGCACATGATTGTTGGACGTCAGTTGGCATGAACGGCAAACTTAAACCTGTCGAAGGTGAAGCACAAAAGTATGAAAAGGCCGAGCAGGAGAGGATGAAGCCGAAATCTGAGGTAAGATTTTTTCATCTCCAAACCGATCTCATATAACGTTTATTGTATTCTTTAGATCTTCGAACTTCTCTTCTGAACCCCGTCAGAAATCGTTACTCAACAGAAGCGTGACGTTCTCAGTTTGGAGAACAATAAACAGAACAAGAAAAATTCACAAGCGCCATCGATGCGGCTTCAGTTATTGGAATGAAGCCCAGAAACTTCGAAGACAACTACGAGCGATATGCGTATGCATGCACCATCACCGACAACCAGCTGATCGAAGTCGCAATGAATCGTCGCAGGAGAAGATGAATGCGCGCCACAAAAGTGTACGAGAGAAGGACAAAGCCATCAGTAAGAATATGTGCACAAAGTCGGCGCCGATGGACATATCAAAAATTTGATCGGCGAATCTGACGACTTGAGATTGAATCTGGAGCAAGTCAAGTATCAAGATGATAGCCCAGCAGCAATCAGTTGTTTGCTTTTATTATTGCATTTATGTACATATTCTGTCGGCAATAAAAAAAATGGTTAATTAGATTCAGATAATAAAGACTTTCTCCGTTTATTTATCTTAAAGAACGAACTAGAAATTGAATTAATAGTTTTTCAGCGAATCTGGAAGTAGCAAATAGGAGAATATCAGGAGCTGTCTTACTTGAAACAGCTTGAAGATTTCTTTATGGAGGGTGGTCTCCAGTTCGAATGTTCCATTTGCCTTTCTTGCTGTGGATTGTTGAAAATAAATAAATATGTTCTTATTTCAATTGTCTTTGAGAACTTACCATATCGAGATCATTCTAGAATTTTTACAACAAATTTAGAGCAACGACAATTGTTGTCTCTTTATCCATTTCAATTAATATGATCAAAAGAAAAGAAAAATGTAACCTTAAAAGATTTGTTTTTTTTTCTCGTTTAACAGATCAACCAAACCTAACTAAAAACCGTTTTTGGATGATTTTAACTATTTCTAACTATTTCAACTATGACACATCAACCATTTTCTTTTTGACATAAAAACTATAGTCAACTATCGTCAGCGCAAAAACGCACTTCAGCCTGAGATATAGTGGTCTCGGCTACATTTTTTATTATTTCGCGATATTGGTTCCACAAGGTGTTGACATCTGTTGTATTTGGGGGGATGGCGGAAAGTCGCTCACTCAGGCGCTCACTGTAGTCTCTGGCATTATCCTAAGTGATGTTAAACTTGTTCCATGGGTCGCATGTGTTTTTTTGTCGTTTGATAGTCGAGCTCTAAACTAAGCCAACACCAGATAGTGGTCAGAATCGACATTTGCTCCTCGGAAAGTGCGCACGTTCAAGATGTTGAATTGGGTGGTGGTTCGACCATCCCTAGATCGCCAGGTTGGTGTGTAGATTTTTCGTCTTGGAAACCTAATGCTACTTATCACCGTATTACGAGCTGCAGCAAAGTCGATTAGCCGGAGGCCGTTATCTGTTGTAACTTCGTGGAGGCTGTGCCTTCCAACTAATCCGCAAAAAGATGTCTTCCTTCCCGATTTTTGCATTGAAATTTCCGAGAACGATTTTGACGTCGTACTCTGGACAGACTCCGTAGGCTCTACCCATAATGTCGTAAAAATCCTCCTTGCTTGACTCCTTGGCATCATCGGTACTATAGCGTGTGCACATATTATACTGATGTTTTGTAGTGTGGCCTTGATGCGGATTCGGGATTACAGCCAGGCGATCACTAACTGGCTTGAAATCCATGACTTTAGATCCAAGCCGATTTTCCACGACGAATCCGTATCCAAATATGTGCATTGTTTGATGAGAGCTGTAAAAAATGTCGCAATTTTTTCTTTTCCTTGTTCCTGATCTTATCCATCGTGTTTCCTGGATCGCAATAATGTCTGCCTTATACTGCGAGAGGACAGATTCAAGTTTCTGAGTTGCACCTGAAGTGTAGAGTGTTCTTACATTCCAGGTACAAACTCTCAATGCATAGTCCGTTGTCGTTCCGGTTCTGGTTACCATAAGAGGGGGTCATAATCCGAGGTTACTTTCCCTCATATAACTTCTTATTTTTTTTTTTTACTGTGGAGGGGTTGCACTAACCTTAAAATTTACCTAGACACAAAATTTCTTCCATTTAAAACAACGGCATCGCCTGGCTTTGTGGACCTTAGAAAAGGTGATTTTTTAAGAGGTTTAGAATTTTTTTTTTTTTAAACACAAAAACTTCGAAAAAAATGAATGAAATATTTATTTGATTCGATAGTTTGAACCTTGCAATTTAATGTTTAAAGATAATTTCATGCAAATGTTGACCGCGGCTGCGTATCAGGTAGCCCATCCGCTGAGTCCAATTTTGGCATACCCTTTCACACATATCGGCCGGTATCTCACGAATGAATGCATGGATATTGGCTTCCAGTGCGTCAATCGAAGCGGACAAAAAATAGTCTAATGGTGTCAAATCGCACGATCTAGGCGGCCAATTGAACGGCCCGAAACGTGAAATTAACTATTCACCAAACTCGCCTCGCAATTGCGCCATTGTTTCGCGTGCTGTGTGGAATGCGGCACCGTCTTGTTGAAACCACATATCATGCAAGTCAAGAACTTCCATTTCAGGCAAAAAAAAAGTTTGTTATCATCGCTCGGTAGCGTTCACCATTGACAGTAACGCTGCGATTCGCATCGTCTTTGAAGAAATATGGCCCAATAATGCCGCCGGCCCATAAACCGCACCAAACAGTGGCTTTTTCGGGATACATTGGTAGCTGTTGCAATGCTTCTGGCTGATCTTCACTCCAAATGCGGCAATTTTGCTTATTTACGTACCCATTCAACCAAAAATGAGCCTCATCGCTGAACACAATTTTTCGATAAAAAAGCGGATCCTCGGCCAGCTTTCCAAGAGCCCATTCACCAAAAATTCGGCGTTGTGGTAGGTCGGCCGGCTTTAGTTCTTGCACCAGCTGTATCTTAAAAGGCTTTACGCCCAAATCCTTCCGCAAAATTTTCCACGTAGTGCTGTAACAAAGGCCTAACTGCTGGGAACGGCGCCGAGTCGACATTTCGCGGTCTTCTGTCACACTAGCTGATACGGCCGCAATATTTTCTTCACTACGCACAGTACGTAAACGTGTTGGTGGTTTAATGTCCAACAGAGTAAATTTGGTGCGAAATTTGGTCACAATCTTCCGAATAGACTGCTCAGAAGGTCGAGAATGCCGACCATAAAATGGAAGAAGCGCGCCATGAACATTTCGAACCGAGCACGAATTTTGATATTAAAATTCAATAATTTGCAAGCGTTGTTCATTTGTAAGACGATCCATGGTTAAATTGCAAACCAAACTGAAGCTGTTTGACAGTGACACAAGGTACTAAACACACGTAAGCTGTCAAAACCAATGTTGCCAAAACCAAACCAGCTAAAAAATCACCCGTTATTATGTTCTTAACCTCGCGATGAATAAGCTTTTATACATTTTATTCCTGCTTGTGACTTAGACCATTTCTACATTATAAAACATAAAATTAACTACATCATACTAACAGCATGAACAGCACCACTTTTTCTTTTTATACTCACCATTATGTTTTCTTCAAGTTCGTAGCAAGTGGCAAGTTTCACCAAATATAGAGATATTCACAATTCTCTCGTTCGTTATTCCTCACCTGAGTGATATACCTACACTTAAAGAATCATCACTTCTTAAGCATACGCAGGACTTATAGGTTTAATTTCTCACCTTCTTTGCATTTACCTTTGTATGTCTTCAATAACTGTGGTTCTAAATTACAAGGAAAGAAGTATAAAACCCAAATATTCAACATTTTTTTTGTTAACAACTGTTTGTAAAAGCATTTTTGTTTTTGCTTAGAAACCTCCGCCCACCTCCGTTTTGAATTCTTCGCATCACTTGAAATCGGTTTGGCTTTCGAAAATTTTCTTAAAATCTAGTTTTCCACTCTATGAAACATCGCAATATATCGAATTTTCATATGAATGTGTTTTTTTTCATGCTATGGATGTAGCCAAAGGATATGAGAAATTTTTTTCTGAGTATCGACCGAATATGATTATAGTGTGCTACCTTTTTCCCAGGGTTATCACAGCTGGATCGTTGTATCACTGAATCATCTTTTGTGTGTTCCTTATGCTTCCAAGTTTCAACGCTGATGCTCTTCATAAACCAAGAATATGTGAACCTTAACATATATAACGTACAAACGTATAGGTACATGAGTAAAGTGAGGAGCGTTTACATACATCCACATACAAAATGGAAGGTAATACAATTATTGTTACAGATAACATCATTTGCGAACGCAGCCAAGTTGGTAGCATACTCGTATAAGGACTTTCGTTGTATCCTTTTTTTCATGTGAAAAAGAAAAAAAATCCATTTGGAAATTACTTGTCAAGCGAATCCTCGTTTGTCCTCTGGATAGTCCCTGACAGTGTTCGTATTATACGGTGTTTTGATGTATATACTTGTTATACGTATATACTTGAAACGTGTTTTTTTTCTCTGGTTTTCGGATGATCTGAGCCATTTTTTAAACTCAACTTGATGACCGAACACGTTAAATCAACTGCAGATTTAAGTTGAGATGTAAAACTTCCGAACGACAAAGAAAGAAAAAGCCCCAACTGACCATTGCAACACGGGGATGGATGTATCACGCTGACAGGTCACAATCAGATTACAGAGATTCCGAACATGCGGAGTTCAGGTTATTTCAGGTACTGGAATGTATTTAAACTCTACATATTTAATGTTAAAACGTTTCCTGATGAAAAACCAAATTCGGATAAAATAACCTCAGATGAATTATTATATTTCCTTGGAATTTTCAACCCAACAATATTTTGAATTCAAAATGCTTTTTATCGATAATATTTGCTATAACTTAATAACTTCAGAACTCCATTTCCTTTTAATCGGTAAAAAAGCGTATAAGCCAATAAATATCTTTTTTTCTGACTTATTTTATTATTTTTATTTGTTAATAAGAAAACTTACCTTCTTGTGAACTAACTAATTTATGTATAAATAGAGTCTTTAAAACAAACATTTGAGGAGAATTATAGTTCCGCTTACACTTGGTTCTAATGTGTGCATCATTACGTACAGAATCAGGAAAAACAACATGATGATTTAAGCTCCACCAACATTTTCTTATACCATCAAAAGGATTGTTATTGATGTGAGAGAGAAAATTCATATGCATATTTATACAAGAAAAACAGTGATCTGTGTTCTATTTAACAAAATTCAAAGTATCGAAGTTTTCAAAAGTATAGTTTTTGTCATCTATATCACCCAGAAAACATTAATGTAAAAAAAAACCAAGTACCTACTCTCTTACAAAAATTCTGCCTAACAAATCAGCCACGAAAAGTAATAAGATCTTAAAGAACGCCAAGTTCTAAGAATCAGCAATAAGCTACTCGTAGGTGCATTGCAAATGTTTTTAGTAGACTTACATCGAATCAACTAATAGTTGATTTGATGTAAGTCCACCAAAAGAAAGAAACTTGTAAACTAATGTAAATTAGTTATTTCTTTTTTTTACTTAGCAGGTTTTCCAAACTTTTTTAATAGTAGGTTACTAAGAGTGTCCCTAGCTTAAAGGTTAGGTGCGTTGGCTCTTAAGCCGAACGACGACATGGGTTCGAGTCCTACTCGTGCTTTTGGCAAAAAAATTTCAAAAAACTTAACATGATAATCCTCGATCTACACCTGATCGAGAAATCAACGCAAGTTTGAAGTCACACACGGGAGTTCAAATACAAAACGACGATTTTTGCCAAATAATTTTGCCATGGGCCAAATAATCATTGCAACAAATGACGTTCGCAACAAAATTTAATCAGTTGGAGAAAACAAGAGGAACAAATTTTGTTTGTAAAGAAGAGGAGGTTGCAACTTTAGATCTACAATCTACAATTGGATACCAGAAAAAAAGGAAAAAATGTAGGGATACCTAATAAAAACATTGGAGGGCACAATACACAGAGGAATATAGTTTAGATTCTTTTCGTTGGAATGGGTTTAAGGGTTTTTTGATCCAAAAATCATTATTTTGTCACTTATAGGATTGTTAACTATGCATTCGTTTATGTGGTGATACTAATCAAAGTGATTTCATATGAACCCACGAAAGTTTTTGAAAAGCGGGAAACAATAAGAAACCAAACAAAAACATTTGAAGGTCAGTTCTCGGAATGTTGCAATTGCAATATTAGGTTAAAGTTTTGTATGAGGGTTTTTGTTTGTAGCTATAATATATAATATAATATAAAAAAAAAATATAAAGGGTTTTTCAATAGGGACGCTACAAAAGTAGACCGATAGGAACAGCAAACGACGCCATATTTTTTCCGATCCGGATTTTCATCGAAAAATCATCTTCAGCGATGAGGCTCATTTCTGGCTGGATGGCTTCGTCAATAAGCAAAATATGCGTTATTGGTCAGTCAGCAATCCACATGTGCTTCACGAGGCACCATTACATCCCGAAAAAATGTGCACGACTGGGTCGTACGAACTTGCTCCTGCATGCTAAAACTAAATACTATTTATGATTACTTAAATTGCAAAAAGTAGTGTTAAAATAAGAGATATACTTTAAGCAATTCTGATTACACTCTTACTTACAGCTTACACGTAACTCACAAAAAAAAAACTCAATATATAAAAGCCCTACATTACCACGGAGCACTTCGTGTACACCTAACGACTGACTGGTTATTGCGTATAAAACGAATAACTGCTTCGGTAGGTCGGTCTTTACTCGGAGTAGCGACTTCTACTAAAAAGCTACTTTTAGGCCTAGCCTTTTTTATAC
>CAKKXW010000664.1:0-10504 GCA_920937365.1 Sphaerophoria rueppellii | reverse complement strand
CTAGATCGTGTCCAGAGTTACCGTTTATACTTCTTTAAATATCTATCGTGTCCGACCAAGCAATTGTTCGGCCAGATGCAAGTAGCTGTTGGAACTTATCGTAGCTACGATTGGAAATAAACATAGGTAGCGTAAAGACCTATCGCCAAAGTTTGAGGGTCGTGTGTCGGGGTGACTGCCCGACCGCATCCGAACCATCAACAAGCTTCGAATACGGACGGAATTATTGCTGAACGATTTAAGGACAACACATCTTGTTTTTGCACTTGGAACGTTAGGTCTCTTAACAGACCATGTGCAGCCGATCAATTAGCGGAAGCTCTTGACTGTTATATAAATCAGATATATAACCGCTATCCAGAAATGCGATGGATACAAATAAAGGTTAGCATCGATGCTATTCAAGGTTGTCGATGAACGTAGACCGGCTTGTTAACGAACCAGCCTGTGCTATCTATAAATTTCTTCATATTTGCCATTGAGACCTGTGCTAGATCATCCAGTTCTCCAACGAACCTGTTCCCAAAATGACGGAGTCGGTTGGTTTGGAGGTTCGGACAGTCACAGAGCAGGTGTTTAATGGTTTCTATTTCCTCCTCATCCTGACAGCTCCTACAGAAATCGGGTGCAAAAGCTCCTATCTTGTTGGCCATTGTGCCAATGGCGCAATAACCCGTTAGTACACTTTTCAGGATTTTAATGTTCCTTTTACTCAGCGATAAAATATACCGAGTTTTCTTTTCATTAATGTAAGGCCATAAACTTCTAGAGATTACGCAATCGTAACCGGGAACAAAATCAGCGTCTATTTGGATGTGGATATTTAATTGGGACTCGACTCAGGAGGAAGGTTTTGAGTTTCAACTCAGTGAATGAGCGCATCACGATCCGCATCAAGGCAAAATTTACCACCGTTAGCTTCATCTGTACGCACGACCCGACAGAGAAAAAGGATCAAGACACCAAAGACAGGTTCTGCAAGCTCCACGACAAGACCTACGAGCAATGCCCTAGCTATGACGTTAAAATTGCCCTGGAAACTTTAATGCTTAGTTAGACAGAGAAGAAATCTTTGGTGGAATAATCGGTAGCTTGGTAGCAAGTACGTGATACCAACATCTCGAAATCTATTCATCAATCAACGCGTCAACCAGATTGACCAAATTGCGATCGATGTACGTAACTTCTCTAGCATGCAAGATGTCAGCTGTCATTCTGCCAACATCGACTCGGACCACTACCCTGTTATGCCGATAAGGGCCAACACGTGAAAATACTAAATACTATTCGACGGCAAACGGCTACAATCGCAAGAGATTGCTCGATTCTTTTCCGTTCATGTCTCCGAAAACCTCCATAGAAGCCAGCACAAAATAAGAGAACCAGTGGCCTTGAGACGGAGGCTAGGAAGATGGATCTAGCGGTTTACGAGGACAAGACCAAGTAAATGCTGTCTTCGAGGTAGTTAAGGACTTCCTAGGATCCGCTAATAACTCAGACAACAACACCAGCGCTGAAATCAACCGAAGAATCACTCTAGCCAATCGACGCTTCTTTGGACTAAGAAGGCAATTGTGAAGTAAAGTACTATATTTCGAGCAACTAAAGGGTCACTGTACAGAACCCTCATCATCCCGGTCCTAATATATGGTGCAGAGACATAGACATCCCGATGAAAACGCTTTGGGTTGCTTCGAGTGACTTAGGTCCAGTCTGGAGAATGGAGAAGAAGATTCAATCAAGAACTGTACGAGCTGTTCAGCGACACTGACCATGCCAGGAAACTTAAGTTCCAACGACTTAGATGGCATGTAGAGATAATGGAAAATAAATAAGACAGCTAGCTAGGGACAAAGCTGGTTGGAGACGCTTGTTGGATGAGGCCCTGGTCCGACCTGGACTGTAGCGTAACCATAAGTTAAGTAGAACTCAGGGAGTTGAGGTTCCAACCAATTTTGCTCGCTAAATTGGAGGCATTTCCTATATTATTTCTTAATCAATACGGAACGGTGAACATCAAATGATATACATATATTTTTTTCCTAAATAAAAACGACAGAAGCGTTCTATATCACACACAGCACCACCACTCATTTTCTTCCATCAAGGTGATGGCAATCCAGGAAAGCAGCAGGCATTAGCACACACCACAACCAACCAACAAAAGCCATCTGACTAAAGCGATAGTCAGAATATGAAAAGACCTTCTTATCTCACCATCACGAGACAAATAGCCGTGTGATAATTTATGTCACCGGTGGATTTAGAGGGATTGCGTTGAGCAATTCCAAAGGACACCTCATTAAGATTATCTTCTACTGGCTTCAAGGTACCCATAAACAAAATCAGCCCACACTTAGTCGTGGTCATATGACACTCGCACGAGTTTTGCGATATCCTAAAGCATTCAGCGCCGTGTGTATCATGTATAAGCTTACAAACGACCAACATATCTAGATGAATGCAAAATTAAGGGAGTTACGGGTGTATCTCCATTTATCTTTTCTCATGGTCATTATTATAGAGGATGCAACATCGAGGACACCTTTGTCGCGTTTGCGTATAACAACGCAAAGCATGGTCGTGGACAGCACAGGAGACATTTTGGTGCACTCCCAATTAAATTAGCATTAAATTAGTCAACTCTTGAAGTTGCATAGTTCAATTAATTTCACTCTCAAGGAGTGTTAGGGAGTCTGTGTGTGTGGGTAGGTTGTGTTGATATGGCGGGCGGTTGGCTAGAAAGCACTTAATGTCTGGAATGTCTTTGAGAATTAAATGAATGACGATCGCTTCTAAATGGTGAAGGATAATTTCAGAGCATTTTAGTGTGTAATTGCGAAATAGCTACAAATAATTTAATGTTTAGAGTTATAGCTATATAAAGGGTTTTTCAATAGGGACACTACAAAAGTAGACCGATATAGACAGCAAACGACGCCATATTTTTCCCGTTCTCTTGACATTTCTCTTCAGTAAGGTTTGTCATTTCATCATGGAAAGGTACACGATCCAACAACGAGTAGAAATTATTAAAATTTATTACCGAAATTCGGAGTCAGTGATCAACACTTTAAGAGCGCTACGTACAATTTATGGTCGTCATAATTGTCCTGTAGTGTCCGTAGCTTAGTGGTTAGGTGCGTTGGCTGCTAAGCAGAACGTCGTGGGTTCGAATCCTACTCGGGCCCAAAGTTTTTATTTCATCTTTCACGGACACTGCCTCTTGCGAAGAACTGACAAAACTTTCAAGAGTATCATCTGTCATGAAAAAGTGCTTCTCAACTTTGCCGTTCGGAATCGGCGTAAAATTGTAGGTCCCCTCAATTCTTCACACGCACCTAGAGAATTGTTGATGAGAGTAAGCCACTTAGGCCTTGGCTCTTCAAGAGCTGTCGCGCCACTCAATTTATTTTTTTTTTTTTATTTTTAATTGTCCTGCCAGATAAACAATTGAGCGTCTAGTGGAAAAATTTGAATCCACAGGCTAGTAAAAAAGGTTCCCGTGCCAGTGAGACAAAAAAGTGCCGTAGTGTCGAGAATATTGCTGCCGCTTGCGCATCAATTGCGGAAGACCCAAATCAGTCTCTCACACGACGAGTTTCTCGTTCTCAAGCGTTGGGCATCTCTGTGACGTCGTTGTGGTGAATTTCGTGAAAAAGATCTTGGCCTTTATCCTTACAAGATCAAATTGACGCAAGAACAGAAGCGTCGTATGTTCGTGAATTGGGCTGAGCAACAACTTGAAAATGATCCGGATTTTCATCGAAAAATCATCTTCAGCGATGAGGCTCATTTCTGGCGGATGGCTTCGTCAATAAGCAAAATATGCGTTATTGGTCAGGCAGCAATCCACATGTGCTTCACGAGGCACCATTACATGACGAAAAAATCAATGTTTGGTGCGTTTTACATGCTGGTGGTGTCATTGGGCCGTACTTCTTCCGTCACGTTACTGTGAATGGGAATCGCTACCGCTCAATGCTAACCGATTACTTTTTCATGCTATTTAACGCCGTTAGACTATTTCCTGCGGGGCTACGTCAAATCTATGGTTTATGCCAACAAGCCACCGACGATTGATGAACTTCGTACGAATATCGAACGTGAAATTGCAGCAGTATCGGCCGATTTATGCTTGAAAACCGTCGAAAATTGGCTTCAGCGTCTGGACTTCTGCAAGCGTGCCAGTGGTGGCCATGCAAAAGAAATCGAGTTCCATGGCATTAAATGTACTTTCACAGAAATAAAGAATTTCATTGATATCCAAAACCGTTTTTGTTTTATTTAAGAAAACCTAGCGTTCCTATTGAAAAACCCTGTATTTTATGTTGGTATGTGAAAAAAAAAAACAATTTTGAATCCAAGAAATTCCAACCAATAGTGCGTCATTGAGACATTGGAAAAATCTTACACAAAACTTATGCGCACGTAGTCATCCAATAAACGAGATTCATTCCCATCGCTATATTGCACAAAGTACCATGGGGCTATAGACGCCCTAAGAATTTTAAATACGGGAAATCTTTTGCGACAACCACCAGCGCGCCACAAAACCCTAACAGAAAAGAAAACCTACTTTCCCTTCATTCACCACACATCTATTTAACTATAGAATTGGTCTTTATCCTTGTTTCCAGCCCCCCTCTTAGGGTATAAATGTTGGTATAGTTGACAAAATCAACCTTTTTTTAAGGACACAGGCACGTTTTTCAAGTCGTCTTAGGTTTTTTAATACAATCCTTTTCGAACCTCAAAAACAAACGAACAAAAAAAAGAAAGAATCAAAATAAGGACGATGATAAGAATATTCGTGTTTGAGCCAAAGCTAAGAGTCTTTGAATTCGTACGTGATGTTTTATTTTATTACATTTTGTTGAAGTAGATTTTTATGCTATTTGCCAAAACGACACGATGATAATGCTTTAAAATGCAGTGGCGTTGGCTGGTGGCGCGGCGGTGCGCGGTGACCGACCGACCAAGATGACTCGAACACAACGAATTATGTCATCGTCATCCTAACACTTTTTATAGTTTTTTGAGTGAGATACCTATATTTTTTAAAAGAGTTAGTGAAAGGACAAAAGGAAAGGAACTATAGTGGCAATTGATTTATAAGGTCGGTTTTTCGTTATTGAATTGAATTTTGAGTTTTGGATTGGTAGCGGGCTTCTAAATTTATTGAAAGTGATTCAGAGTTGTATTTTAAATCTTGGACATTTGTCAATTTGAATCAAATTCAGTTAGTTTTGAAGAAGATTTGAGTAAGTGAGGGATGCATCCACCATCCGGATGGTGGAATTATTGTTTTCCAATTAACAGTGATTTCAAGCATTGCGTTGAAGTCAACTTTTAGGGTCTACGAAGGGATGCAAAAGCTAAACCGTATTTTTCATAAGACCATTCCAAATTAGTTCAACGATGGCCTGATCTTTTCAATTAAAAAAAAAAAGTGGCATCAAGGTTCCACTTTTGAACTCACCGATGTTTACATCGGCTTAGTTCGTTGAATAAATTTTAATATCTTGCTCAATGAGTTCCAAGCTGGGTTCGATCGGTACGTCGCTATTAACCACATACCAAGAGAGCAGTGTCAAACGGCAATTGCATTTCAGAGGGGTTACACATACGCCGCAGTTTCTACAACTAATATCATTAGTTGTAGAAACTGCAAGCAGAGCTTGGAAACAAGTAATAAATCAAAAAAATGTTTAAAGAATAATCTCGACCTTGTCGGTGTAGTCTTTATTTTCAAATAATGGCAAGTATTATAACAAAGCAGAAATACAGCGCACTAGCCCAGACATACGACACCACTTCACAAGTATTCTTCTTTTAGCTTATAGAACACCTAAGCGCGTAAGCTTGCAGTAACGAAACAACTGAATCTCAGTCTTTCATATACTAGCCGACCCTGCGAACCTCGTCTCGCTACCCTTCAGAGCATCTCTCGAATAATTATAATTAACACAGATATGAAATGCAATGTGATTTGCTTGAATGAAATAGAGAACTACATATCTGAATCTTTTTATCTTTAAAACTAACTTTCTAATTTCAATAAAGCATGAAGTAAAATGCAAAATTTCGTTGAATAAAATCAACATATTCTCGTTCTTCTGTTGTGTTTTGACTATTTCACGAAATCAGAATCCGATTGTCCCCCTGATTTGCTGATTTTCCTGTTAAAAAAAAAAAAAAGAGTGGCGTGACAGCTCTTGAAGAGCCAAGGTCTAAGTGGCTTACTCTCATCAACAATTCTCTAGGTAAAGAATTGAGGGGACCTACAATTTTAGGCCGATTCCGAACGGCAAAGTTGAGAATCACTTTTTCAAGACAGATGATACTCTTGGAAGTTTTGTCAATTCTTCGCAAGAGGCAGTGCCCGTGAAAGGTGAAATAAAAACTATAGGTACGAGTAGGACTCGAACCCACGACGTTCTGCTTAGCAGCCAACGCACCTAACCACTAAGCTACTGTTAGATTGTCCCGAAAACATGTGTTTACTTAGGCTATATCTACAGAGAAAATTTTATAAAAATGCTTTGAGGATTGAGCGGACACACAAATAAACCAATGCAACTTAAATTCCATACAAAAACTTGATTTGAGGTCTTGAAGTTCTTCGCGCTATCGCAGAGTTTTCCCGAATTCGCAATCAAACATTTTCCATTTCTCCATTTGAAAATCAGTGCACTTACAATTTCTTGCAATTTTCCCTTTGAAAGGCAATGAGTTTTCAGAGTTTTTTCATCAAGGGCTTTCTATTTTTCCATTCGAAAACCCATTTTAAAACAAAACATTCCAAAAAAAAAAATCCGACCTTTATTTGGTTTTGTCAGTTTTCCTACACTTCCATGAGGTTTTAAATTTTCACAGAAACCATCACTGAATACAACGGTATTGAGCATGAACATTTCACAAATACAGTCAACTCCGCATAACTGAACTCCGTTTAACTGAAAACATCGGTTATCTGAAACAACAAATTTAGGACGGAGCCATTTTGAACATTTTTCACCAAAACTGCTTCGCTTAACTGAACTCCGCTTAACTGCAAACTACGTATAACTGAAACAAAATTTTTTGTCTCATACTAACATTTTTCTCGTATTCAACTCCGCATAAGTGAAACAGTTGAACAATCGTTGACATTTGTTTAAAAAAGAACGCACCACATAAAAACTTGTCATTCTCTTGGTGTGTTTTATGTGGTTTTTAAATTATAGCTACCCGCATGAATTACACTAGCGTCATCTGGGTTTTACGTGACATAAGCTACCTTGACAATCTCTAACCGTGCGAGTGCAACTATATTTTAGACATTCTACATAGAAGTGGTTTAGTGTATGTGTGGTTTGTTTATCATCAGAAAATGTCAACAGAAAACGTATGGCTGATGCAATATTAATTGTGTAAAATTAATTAATTCAACAATTCCAGGCACCAAATTCCAAAAATAAGAAGAGATGTATAAACTTGTCTTTGAAAAGCAAGCAAGAAATGTTGGACAGAGTGGAGGCTGGTGTACCAACAAAAATTGTATGCGAGGAGTTTAAATGCATCAGTAAACCAACGATATCAAGTCATTAAAGGAAAAGAAATCATTCGGAATGTTGCTTTACACAACCAAAATCTTTCAAGGAAGCGATTGAGAAGTGGAGCCGAGAAAAAGGTTGAAGACGCGCTGTTGTTGTGGTTCAAGAACATGAGAGCTAAGAATGCTGCTCTTAGCGGCCCGTTGTTACTAGAAAAAGCTAAATCACTCTCTCTTATGCTTAACGTTGAGTTCGAGCCTTCAAATGGTTGGCTGGAAAGATGGAAAAAAAGAGAAAACATCCATTTCAAAAAAACTCACGGAGAAAAAATTTCAGCTAATATTCATGGTGCATAAGAATGGATAGCAAATGTTATGCCAAACTATCTTATGGAGCATGCACCAGACGATATTTATAATGCGGACGAATCCGCATTAATGTATAAAGCATTGCCGATGGGAACATTGGCCAACAGAGCTGAAACACCATAATCCGTTAAAATCCCTAAAGAAAGACTCACGTTACTTTTTTTTGTTAACTCAACTGGTAATGACAAAATTGTTTTCTGTATTGGAAAATACAAAAATCCTAGATGCTTTCGTAACAGCAAAGTTCCGTTGAAATATTTTTCCAATTCGAAGGCTTGGATGACAATTACAATCTGGACCGAGATTTTGAAGGAAATTGACAAGAAATTCAAAGCAAAGGGTAAGAAGGTGCTCCTAATTGTAGATAATGCTGCGTGTCATCAACTTAAAGATACTGTTTTGGAAGACATAAAAATTGAATTTCTTCCTCCAAATACAACATCCCTTATTCAACCATTAGACCAAGGAATAATCCGTTCTTTTAAGTCACAATACAGGACATGTATATTGAGACGACAAATTCTTCATTTAGATAGTGAGCAAACGTTGAAAGATTCTGGTAAGAAAATAAACTTGCTTGAAGCTTTAAAGTTGATTAAGAGAGCTTAGTGGATGGTGACCCCAACGACAATACAAAACTGCTTTAAGAAGGCAGGTTTTCTTGTGGCGGCGCGGCGGCTGTTAAGCAAGAGATTGATTATCTCGCAGATTTGGATTGCGAAATACCTTGCTTTGGAGAAATGACTGACGAAGATATAATCGCTGAAGTCCTTGCTCCATCTTCTTTTGAACAAGTCGAAAACGGCTCTGATAATGAACTAGAGATCGTAGGGCCCAAGAAACCAACACTTAAGGAAGCGTATGATTCTATTCTTATTTTAAAAGAATTCTTTTCTGAAAACTCTGAAATTTCCGATAAAATAGATGATATTGAAGTTAAGATGTCTTTTTATAATTTGCAAAAGTGCAAACAGACAACAATAGATTCATATTTCTCTTAATTGTTTTTTTTTTGGACTTAACATGAGCTGTGAATAAAATTAGACTCGATACTTTTAGTTACTATTGTTATTTCCTATTTATTTATTTTTTATAAACTGCCAATATGTTTTTGTTTTGTGCTTGAAAATGCACACTATCTTTGTACTTTGAATTACTACAAAATGCAAATACAAATTATATGAACATTACAAACAATTAACCAAATTTTCTTTTATTTTATTTGATTTGTAGACTAAATGGAATTATCTCATTTTGACAAAACTCCGCTTATTTGAAACAAGTTTCAGTTATCCGAAGTTCGGTTAACTGAAAACTCCGCTTAACTGGAACAAATTGTCTGCAAAAATGGAGTTTCAGTTAAGCGGAGTCGACGTACATATTATTTGTTGGGCCATTTCGGAGTCCAAAAAGGACATTCATCCATTGTTATGTATATAGAGATTGTGAAAAAATTATCTTTATCTTTATCGCACCAGTCATCGCACTATTAAGCAAGGCAAAAGTAAAATCGTCTTCTTTCATGTCGTCGAAATCGACAGCGATTTAACTACGATTTTTGCGATTGTAGCCGTCTGACACCGAATCTTGTTCTCGTTATTTGTTGATTGATCAGGACATCTCCATTTATCGCTGTGAGTTTTAAGTTGTGGTTTGTGTGTTCTTGACACTAAAACTTTTCGCTGCGTTGCGAAGTCGACTGGCCTTAATCTACTATGAGGAATGGGAATGGTGTACCGCTAAGCTTGACAATTTCAATGTTACTTATTTTAATTAACATGTCATGTCGAGAAGTAGAGACAACATTACTCTAACCGGCTTAGATACACAGTAAACTTTGAAAAATCAATTAGTTGTAACTTGTAAATCAAAGCACATTTATTACTCGCATTAACAAGAAAAACGATAACTTCCGCTATGCAAATTCTGTCAATTCAAAGCAATTTCGTAAATTTCCTCCCAACCATTAACCATCTTCTTGATGCGGGTCTCTACTCATTTTAATTATAAACCTGTTGGAATGCAACCCATCATGAACGCATAATTGTAGTAAACTGGTTAAATTCATGTCATCTAAGTTACTCCAGTCTATAGATACAAGACGAAAACCCAAAGGATGAAGAACAGATTCAGCAATTATCTCCAAAGATCATTGATTTGCATTTACGTTATAGGTTCCTTGGCAAAAGACATATTGGTAAACTAAAGACACACCGCATTTACGATGGGCAAAAAGGGGATTCTCTAGTTGAAGGTAGGTTCCATGCTATATTTGTGTTTGAGTGTGTGTGTTCTGAATTTAATAAACCTTAGCTCTAGCACTCTAGCAGATGCTGATGGTAGTTTCTCTTTGATCTCGCTGATGGCATATTTTAAAAGCAAAATTGTTAGATGACGATGCTTAATGGTTATACGGGAATCAAAAGATTCCATGAAGATAGACATTTTACAGGTGGTTTCTGGTTATCTCTGACAGAATTTATTTGACAATTTTATCGGTGGTAATTGATAGAATTTAGCATTATTAATTTGCATAATGACAGTCTCTATTGGTCTTTGGTGGACATTTTACAGATAGAAGTACCTTAGAAAACTAAG
>CAKKXW010000651.1:0-19465 GCA_920937365.1 Sphaerophoria rueppellii | reverse complement strand
TGTTTTAAGATCAAAATTTAGGGTAGCCACCATACGATTTTTTTGGCCAAAAACCAAAACTTTTTTTTCACAAAAACGGCCCGAACGATTTTTTTTAAACTTCCTCGAGTTTAATTTTTTTAAACATTCATGTGTTTTATGTAAAAAAAAAATGTTTGTATTGCTCCAAAACGGTACCTCCCATAGAACCGTTTTTTTGTTATTAGATTTTCTCGAAAACTGAAAGTCCGATCAGCGTAAGTTTTTTTTCGAAAGTACGTATATATTGTTCAAATAATATTTTGTTTTCAAAAAATTTCAAATTTTTTTTTGGATTTTTAAAAAAATATTTTTAACTTTTTTTTCAAAATTCTGTATCTCAAAAACGGATCAATTTTAAAAATCCAAATTGGAGTATAATATGTATATTTACATGGTCTTGAAAACTGCATACCCAAATTAATTTTAAGATATTTTTGAAAAATTTTATATATAAAAAATTAATTTAAAAAAAAAACGGCTCCGACGATTTTCAAAAAAAAAATTCAATAAATCAAGAATAAGGTTTGAATTTGTTCGGCATTTAAATTTTTGGAATGAAATGTATATACGAGGTACATTTCCAAATTTTAATTTTTTTAATAAATTCTAATTATTTTATATATATTATTTTTTTTTTTTGAGTTAAGTGTAAGCTGTAAGTAAGAGTGTAATCAGAATTGCTTAAAGTATATCTCTTATTTTAACACTACCTTTTGCAATTTAAGTAATCATAAATATTTAGTTTTAGCATGCAGGAGCAAGTTCGTACGACCCAGTCGTGCACATTTTTTTAGTTGATTTACCCATTTATTATATCTTCCCCAAATTAAGGTCCCTGGGAAGAGGTAAGGTAATTAGGATTTTGACAGCAAGCCAGGTATAGGCAGGAGTATGCTTTTAACCCTCTTCAGGATTGCACAATGTTAAAAATTTTCTTAAAACTAACATATAAAGTGCTGAAATAAAAATATTGACAAAAAAAAACATAAATTCTAGAACATCGAATTGCTGTTTTAGATTTACCCAAGTATTATAAAATGTATGGGTTTTTGATTATCAATGAGATTTTATTTGCAATTTTGTTTGTTCATAAGGTAAAAATAAGAAAACTGTATGTTCTTCAGGCATTATTTGAAAAACAAAAAAATATCTTAAAGTCAACACTTTGCTCGGGCAAGAAAATTGAACACCACTTAAATACAAATTGTCAAAAAGTTATGAATAAGTAACTTTGTCTTTAAAGGATTATTTTCTAAGAATATGATCAAGAATCACATCCCAAAGTATATGGCAGAATACCCTAAATAGTTGACCATGAGGAAAAACATAAATTTCTAAATCAAAATCACATATTTTTAAAGATTGACCTTGTGTCTATTTTTTTTTTTTTTCAAAATTCATTTTTTTATTCATTATAACTTAAAACTACTTATCACTAGACAAAGAATTCAAACTTGCTTATTATCTAAAATCTTATATTTAACTTACTGGCCCCAACCGGGCGCTCTAAGTAATTCATGATTTTCTTAAAAGTAACGCCTTCCGGCCTATGAACTATTTTTTAAAATTTGGTTTATTGCTTCTTGTTAGAAAAAATAAAAAAAACTAACATTTTATCATTTTAATTGTTTCTTACTTGCTACTTAAATTTAAGTCCTTAAAAATAAAACTTAAAATTAACTAAAACTACCTATTCTACCTAACAACTTCTTACGAACTAGAACAACCACAGCAGCAAATCTCTTTCATTTTTATTTTATTTGTTTTTTTTTGTACATATTTTGTTGTTTTCTTTATTCTTCTTTTTTTTTTTTGTTTTGTATTTACCATTTGTTGTCTGTTGTCTTTGTAATTGTGTGTGCCACCATGCCTACTCGACTTAAACCTAAACCCAAAACCCTTAAACTAAAACAAGTATGTAAGCCGGCCAAGGCTCAAAATCCCACCCCGACTACTCATTGTCAAGTGCTGACTGAAGCCACCAGAACTGGTTCTCAACAGTAACGAAGCGTTACATGCTCTCATACAACAACATCAATTTTTCCATCAAATCTTATTTACGTCAATTTTTGCATTTTCGAATGCATACAATTCACGCTCGCTTCAAATATTCCATATGCAGGCAAAACTAATTCGTGCATATATCGTATATGCATATGGCATTTGGCCTTGAATTTATACCAAACAAAGCATAGCGTATGAATCATTAACACATGGCGTGTTTACATTAATCATCAATAATATTCTTATTGTATGACGACATGTTACACCGAAACACATGAAAGTTTAACTTTCATGTTCATACAATTCACACTTGGTTTTAGTAACAAAGTTCATATGAGGATGAGTACTTTCGTACTAAAATCACCACTACCACTACTTTTCATCACTACCTTAAGTTGAGTTTTGGACTGAGTGTTTTTGGTAATTTCCGCCGCCGACCGCAATTTCGTTGTTAAAGCTTCCCCCCACCAGTGGTAAGGGGTTTTAATAGCGAAGGAAACTGTCCTCCATACCGACCGTGCAGCAACCGCAATTTCAGTTTTAAAGCTTCCCCCACCAGTGGTAAGGGGTTTTAAATACTGAAGGAGATTTGTCCTGCGTGCCACCAGGGGCCGTTCATGTACCTGCCGATCGACCAGAGCTATTGCCTGCCGTGCCAACGTGCCACCAGGGGCCGTAAATAAACCTGCAGATCGACCAGAGCTATTGCCTGCCGTGCCAACGTGCCACCAGGGGCCGTAAACAAACCTGCTGATCGACCAGAGCTATTGCCTGCCGTGCCAACGTGCCACCAGGGGCCGTAAATAAACCTGCAGATCGACCAGAGCTATCGCCTGCCGTGCCAACGTGCCACCAGGGGCCGTAAATAAACCTGCCGATCCACCAGAGCTATTGCCTGCCGTGCCACCAGAGCTATCGCCTGCCGTGCCAACGTGCCACCAGGGGCCGTAAATAAACCTGCCGATCCACCAGAGCTATTGCCTGCCGTGCCACCAGAGCTATCGCCTGCCGTGCCAACGTGCCACCAGGGGCCGTAAATAAACCTGCCGATCCACCAGAGCTATTGCCTGCCGTGCCACCAGAGCTATCGCCTGCCGTGCCAACGTGCACAGGGGCCGTAAATAAACCTGCCGATCCACCAGAGCTATTGCCTGCCGTGCCACCAGAGCTATCGCCTGCCGTGCCAACGTGCCACCAGGGGCCGTAAATAAACCTGCCGATCCACCAGAGCTATTGCCTGCTGTGCCACCAGAGCTATCGCCTGCCGTGCCAACGTGCCACCAGGGGCCGTAAATAAACCTGCCGATCCACCAGAGCTATTGCCTGCTGTGCCACCAGAGCTATCGCCTGCCGTGCCAACGTGCCACCAGGGGCCGTAAATAAACCTGCCGATCCACCAGAGCTATTGCCTGCTGTGCCACCAGAGCTATTGCCTGCCGTGCCAACGTGCCACCAGGGGCCGTAAACGTACCTGCTGATCCCCCGGACATAAAACCGGTCGAGTTACACATTTCCCAAACCGACAAACGGAAACAGGAAAAGGAAATCCCGTAGTGACAGCCCCCATCGCCAGTCGAGACCGGAACCGGACATCTAAAGTAGAGGCTTCAACCCCGAACTACGCCGGAAACCCGTAACCGAATACGATCGCATACCTGAAGTGACATATTAAATTTAGAAGAACCAAACCAAACCTATTGAATTTATTGTTGTAGTTATTAAGTGTTTCGAATAAAGAATTTGTCATTAGGTTCGAAAG
Organism: Sphaerophoria rueppellii; assembly: GCA_920937365.1. Classification (NCBI taxonomy): domain Eukaryota; kingdom Metazoa; phylum Arthropoda; class Insecta; order Diptera; family Syrphidae; genus Sphaerophoria; species Sphaerophoria rueppellii. The sequence continues at coordinate 15,681 of CAKKXW010000651.1, read as the reverse complement.
ACCTATCATTGAAGTTTCGTGTTTTCTTCAATAGACCTTGGCACCGACGAGCGAAACCTCGGCTGGGAAACAAAAAGCACATCACACCCTATCGTTTCGGTCCCGTTCGGACACAGCCCTACTGAACCTAAGGAGCTCTGCTCCGTCTTGTGCGAGGACGTCTCGACTGTAAAGGAGCCGCCGATCGACGGTTCTTCGCCTGACGTGGTAGATTAGCGGCACCGCCATTCTGTCTTGTATCAGACAGCATCTATCTAAATAGAGGAAGGCCTCTGGTGGAATGAAGCCGTTCAAGCGTGCACTATTAAAATATTCGTCGTTCGGATAGAACGATCCAAAGATCAAATTATTCGTCGAAGTCATAGCTCTTGCAATGTGACCCCGAACAAGTTTTATCACGAAATTGTCAATTCTGTTGATCCGAGCCCCGTTGTATAGAACCTCGTTAGAATAGTAATGTACATAAAAAGATTCCGGTGTCCGGAACAAACCAAGACAGCGCCGAAGACACTGCTCTCGAACACCCGAATCCTCTCCATTTGAGATGGTGCAACGTTGAACCACACTGGACAGCCATAAACAGCCGTGAAACAGCCGTTTTGTCAGAGCGAAAGCTCCTCTGGTCTTATTTATTTTTCAGGGAATTCAAGTCGAACAGGAAACTAAAGACTTATGCCATTGACTTCTTCACGGCTAGTCTTGTAGTACTGTAAAGTTTAAGTTGATTGATGTCCCGAAACATAGTAATGCTCTTACCATCAGAGTTAAAAAATGGCAGTCTTGGTACATAAATGCATAAATGCAAAAAATTCAAAAACTCCGTCTCATTGTAAAATTTACTACATCGTTTTCATTTGTTATTGTGTCAAACCACTCAAACGACTTGTGGGCAAAAAAATATGCATTTATTTGTCTAGTTCAAAACAAATTGTTGTATCGATTTTAGAAAGACTTTAATCTGTACCAGCCATTATTGCACTTCAACTCAATGCTTCGATGTTTGGAAACACATCTTGAATCAACTCATTCTGTGGATTAACCTTACAACAAAAATTATTTGGAAGTGGAATTCGGCCTTCAGAAACAAGTGAAATTATTCCATTTCCAATGTCCAATAGTGTCCCTGGCTTAGTGGTTAGGTGCGTTGGCTGCTAAGCAGAACGTCGTGGGTTCGAGACCTACTCGTGCCCAAAGTTTTTTATTTCATCTTTCTCGGCATTGCCTTTTCCGAAGAACTTACAAAACTTCCAAGAGTATCAAGAGTATGAAAAAGTGCTTCTCAACTTTGCCGTTCGGAATCAACGTTGAATTGTAGGTGCCCTAAATTCTTCAGAGAATTATTGATGAGAGTAAGCCACTTAGGCCTTGGCTTTTCAAGATCAGTCGCGCCATTCTCTTTTTAATGTCCAGTAATTGGCCAATTTAAGTTTCCTGAAATAGAAGTTTTTATACGACTCCATACGTCTGCATACGTCGACAAAGTTTGTCCTCAGAAACAAAAAGATTCAGAGCTTCAAATTCTTTAAGTTGCGGTTAAAGGCTTCAAGTAAATTTTTGTGCGCCATTGTGTTCTCATCCCACACAAATATTCGGCCATTACCAAATTTTTTCAAATATTGTAATGTCAGTTTTATGTCTAATAATGTGCTCACAACTCCAGAAGAAGAAAGAGCCAACTCTTTTTTTAATTTCAGATCATATTGATGGTAAAATTAATGATAACAAAAATGATTTCCCCATTCCACCGGGTGCATCACAAAAATATATACCATCACTCAGACTGATCACATCCCAGCAAACATTTTTCTGAAGATCCAGATTTTGTTCATCCAAAAAGGGATATAAAAAGAAAATAAAAAAACACTGTACTTCAGTTTTCATTCACCTATTTGATCAAAACTGGATGTACACAAGTAAGCATGCCTCATAAAAAGTCATTTGCAAATCCTTATCCTAAGTTTGTAAGCAAACTGTTGGTCTTTCACCAGAATCTTTTTCGTTTTTTTCTTATAATATTCTTGCATATGAGACACAATAGCGGGACATTGTAAAAACAATTTTACATTCGGTTCAGCTGCTCTGCACTATGTAAGATCCTTTCTATGCAAAATGAGAAAACGCATCTTTGTTTTAAGGATTTGTTGTTGTTGTTCGTTCTTTTATGATGTTGTTATTTGGTTTTGATAACGGGATCTTGTCGCAACAAAATTTCAAATTGGAAATAAAAATATTCACTTTGATCAAGTTTTCATGGAGTGAGGAAGTTGTTCGTGACTTATAAGTTAAAAAAGTTTAAACACATTTGCTAAATAAAGTGTAGTAAGTGTAAAGTGTATTAATAATAAAATTAATAATATAATTAATAAAAAAGCGTGCAAGACTCATCACAAAAATTCAATGACCTGGTAATTAAATTAGTAAAGCTTATTTAATCTATAAGTAATAACTGGTCAATGTATTTTTTTAGAAAACTTCATTCATTCAATACGGCGCCAATCCCGATCCAAAAAAATTCATAAAGAATAACTTAAAAAAAGTGTTTGAAGATATTGTGGCCAAAGAGTTTTCTTGGAGAGGAACGCATTCTAAGAAAACAGCCAAAAATCTGTTCACCATATCTGCTTTAAGAAGTAAGAATCTTCAAACTCAAATTTTACTTTTTTAATAGAATCTCCTTTCATTAAATTTTGTAGATGCTTTTCATTCCTCGCACACCCAAAATGAGGAATATTTTGACCAAGTTGCCATGAGGCACTTTCAATATGCAAACGACCGCATTAAGTCCAAAAATTAATTTGTAATCCTATTAATTATTTATTTTTTTGTGTTGAGTTTCAGTTTTTTTTCTGGATTGTTTTTTGTTTTTTTTTTTCTCCATAAAAAATATGTATTTATATATATTTATATTTTTAATTTTTAATGAACTGTAAATTATAATTTTAATTATTTAATGTTTTTGTTTTAGTGAACTATCGTCTTTAATTATTTTTGTTAAAAATAAATCAAAATGTGATCTACAATTATATTTAAATAAAAATGGAATTAATAGGATATAATTTGTATTTCTACTTCAATATTGACATTTTTCTGAAGGAATACAATGAAATGTAAATATAAACTGAATAACAAACAAGTCTTAAATGAATTCATTTTCTCTTAAGATACACTTCATTTAAATGGATGTTAGGTGCTTGTGTGCATCCAGAAATATGAAAGATTTTTGAGTCGTAAATGAATATTTGAAATAGCTCAGAAAAGAGTAAATTATTGTCCACATGTATGAATATATAATCGCTTGTGCACCTCCATTTAAATGAAGAATTTCCACGTCGAAAATAATTAATTTCAAAGGTTCAATAATGTGGTTCCCTACCTACGAGGATGTACCCAAATCGGATCAAAAATACATTCAGATTCGGGTGTTTCCTTCACTTGAGTGAATCATTTTCTAGTCAGTTATGAAGAGAAATGTTTGCTGGGACCTTACATATCTAATGGTGTCATACACATAGATACTTTTGTTGATCGTTTAACTTCGGCTCAATAGTTTGCGCAAATAATCTGAATCCAATGCAATTTTATTATTGTCCTTAACGTACTATTGTTGTCGACCAACCAGTTCAATTGTGGCACTGCTTTATTCGCAAAACGGTTTTTTCGTAAGTAACTGGCACATTTTAATTGAAAGCATTCAATTCCCCATCAAATTGGCATTTGCAATGACTATTGACTCAAAACTAAATAATATATGTTTGTGGCTTTAATTTGAGTACACCATGTTTTTCATTCAGACAATAATTATAGGTGGAATACCTCCAGTTCATTAGTGTTGATTAAATTATATTAATGACACATTCCATCAACATTCAAAACGTTATAAATAACAAATAACATATACTAATTAACAAATACGTACCCACTAAAAATAAATAAGGTATACATACATATTTTCACACTCTAGAAATTTCATATATCAAAACAACGTTTGCCGGTCAGCTAGTTCAAATATAATTTCCTACGTTCACTGAATTTTTTATTTGTTGAAGAAAAATTATATTTGTCAAATATATTTTTTCTTCACTGACATTTTTTTAATTTTTTTTATTGAAAAAAAAATATTTGACAAAATTTTCAAACTAAATTGAGTGTTCGTATATTGATCAGTTTTTTTTTTGTAGTGCGAAATACAAAATTTTTAACATTTTTAAACAATTGAACCATTTGCGATTTGAAAAGTATACATTTTATTTTGCTAAACCTTCTACCCTAAAACCTCTTGCATTTAGAGAAAAAATTAGGAAAATCGGTCAACCAATCGACCGAACACAAAAATTAGGCTGTTCTTTTATATAGATAGATAGATAGATAATAACAGTTTTTTGTATTGAATGCTTAGTTCATTAAATATGGAAGGACAAAGGACTTAGTCTATTATAACAATAGAATCAGTGGAAAATGTTTAAAAAACAGAAACAAATTATTCATTTTTCTGATTGTTTGAACGCGCACATTCTAGCACCTGCTAAATAAAATTGAACAATTCTTTTTATATTGAAAAGTCCATTTATCGAGGAAGGGTTTTGGCTATACAACGTTATGCTAATATAATAAGTCACGAATAATAAGAGCAAGGAACCAGTGAAAAGTGTAGCTAAAACGGTTAAAATTATACATAATTATATGAAGGCTTCGAATTAAGAACAATTTCGATTTAGAGCGAGTTCACTATTTTAAAATAACTTTGCAACAAAATTCCCATGTGGGCATGATGCACAAAGTCGAAGACGAACTGCTGGCCGGTGGATGAGGTAGAGGCGGACGAAGTCGCGAGCAAATGCTAGTAATAAATAAATTCTTCATCTTCGGCAAAATTTGTTTGGCCGAATTCGACCGAACACTATTGACACTGACTTGAAAAGTAACAATTTCAAAATCAGTAGTATACAGGATGCAAATAATTAACCAAAAAAATTAAACAAGTCAATTGTTTTGCAAGACAAAAAGTTAACTTCAATTTTATTACTCAATTATGTTTTTATGCGCAAGACGTAGAGAATTTTGCATCACGAGCATTACTTTTAATAAATTGAATAATAAGTGGGTGATTAAGAGCAGCATAAACGCCTGGCAAACCTGGCTGAGCACATCCGGCTCCAAATGAAACAATACCCACTTGGCAACAAGTTAAAGCAATGTTAAGCGGACCACCGGAATCTCCTTGACATGAATCTTTATTCTCTCCAGTAGCGCATGTCATCGAATCCTTAATTTGCTCTGGAACGTAAAAAGTTTTGGAGCCACAGTCATTGCGGTTCATCGATTTCAACTGCACCAATTGTAGATCTTTGGGCATATTAATGTCGTTTTCGTGCTTTAGTCCCCATCCACTGACAACAACAGGCGTACCAGATGGTACCGGAGTTGTAATTAGTGTGACTGGCTTAACGGCTGCGCTATATACTATTTCTTGTGCTGTTTTTAGCAGTCCAACATCGAATTCCTGTGTTTCGGGGTTATAGTTTGGATGGTTTATTGCTGCTTCGATTTTTTTAACTAAACCACCGTAAATCCAATTTGAAGAACCAATTCTTATGGAAAGGGATGAAACTGTACCGGCTTTGATTATGTCAACCAAACAATGGGCTGCAGTTAAACACCATCGGTTAGTAATAACACTGCCTCCACACCAATGGCTACCATATGTCTGGATAGACACCTGATATGGTACTTCCATTATGTTGGCATACTGCCATTCACATTCTTCCTTGATTTCCATAGAAGTCTTCATTCAATGTAGCTGATGCCATGATAGACACTACGGAAGCGCATCCGAGCAAACTCAATCTCCACAAATAAATTTGTTCCATCCATCATCCAATTATAAGTTATGCCTCGGATATTAAATGCTCAATCAACTAAATTGCTTTCAATATAATAAAACACCCCATCTGAAACCTCAAAAAGTAATGTTAATTTAAAAAATAGGTATAATTTTATTTAACTACAAAGCAAGCCACAAACAGCCAACAGCAAACATAGATCTCTCACATTAACCTTATAAACACTCCATAAATCCTTTAACTCATTCTTCTCCACTCCATCTTCCTTTCCTCCTTACCCCCTATTCTTCCAAAATCCAAATCCACCCCCCAATAACCTAACCTCTAACACTACATTCACACCCCTTAAACCCTCCCTCATATACAAACCCTCCAATCCTATCCAATTACCTAAAACTTCTATACTCCCCTTACACCCCCAATCCCTCCACAAATTAACCCTCCCTCCTAACCATAAATCACATACTTCTTCCCAACACCCTCTATAACCTCATAAACACCTAACACTCACCCAAACAAACCAACTCCTCTCTCCCACTCTACTAAAATTTCTCAAACCCATTCCCCCCCCCCCCCCCCTTTAACATACATACCAAACCCCCACCCACACCCCACACCCCAATTATAACACTACAGTCTAATTAACCTAAACCCCCTAATACAAACAAACACCACAATCCAACCATCCTTCTCATCAACATACAAACCTTTACTCTCACATTCCACCACCACCCACCCAATAAAAATCCCCCCCTCACCCCCCCCCACTCAAAACCCCAAACTTCTACTTTCCATAGTAATACAACAGAAACCTTCTCCAATCCCAACCAACACTTACAGCAAAAACATAACTCCAAACTTTAAACCACAGGTCTCAATTTGCAAACTCAACCTCCACTCCCCCCCTAAATTCCCCTTACACCTCACCCCCCTTTCCCCTCCACACAATTCCCTCCAAACAATACACAACTCCATACAATCCACAAACAATTCAATTATACCATTTCCATTAATCTTAATCCCTAAATTTACCCCACTCTACCCTAACCCCCAAAATCCACCCTTGATAATTCTCACTATTTAACACTTTCAACACCCACACCCCCCCCCTCTTCACCTCATTCCACTAATTCATAACCCTACACCATTAACCTTCATCTACTTCACTACTATCAATCCCATAACACCCCCAACAATACAAATATACCTTTTATAACTAATTCTTTAAAAATCTCACTCACAAAACCATCCTTCAAATTATCTCACAAATATTACCTTACAACCATACCCTTAAAATCATATTCACACCCCCCATCTCCTCTAAATCCTTTTCCCTCACCTCCCATTCACCCCTCTTGCACCAACCGACATCAAATTCTTCCCCATTTCAAATTCATAACCACACATTATTTAACTAACCTTTCCCCCCCAAACAACCACAAAAAATTAACTATTATACAAACCATCCTATCATCCTTCCACCCCCCACATATCGCCTCTCACTTCTCCCCCCAAAATTCTCCTAACCCTACCTCACAACAACTCCTAAACCTAAATCCCACTTCAAAACATCCCCCCCAACCCTCATTAACAAATCAACACAAAACTCCTATAAAACCTTCCCACCACTAACCCCCCCCTATTTCACAAACCAGCCCCAACCTCCACCCCCCCGCCCCACCACACAAAATCCCCTCCCATAATCCTCCCCCATACAACCATAACTTTACTCACTTTCATCACGACACCATATCTCCCCTCCATTTTCACCCATAACCAGTCTACCCATAAACCCACCTATTCCTATGATCCTCAATCTATTTACCCCAACACTCCACTCAACACCCCTTGCACTACAAACTAATCCTACCGACATCAAATTACTCCACTACAACAACAATTTCAACATAACATAACAAAACCAATCCCAATATATTCCATACCACAATTCCAAAAATATATAACCCCATATCCCCATCCAATTAACACATAACAACCTCAAAAACCAACACCACCATAAACATACACTTAAACATTCCATATTCAAACACCCCTCACACCATTCCACCCTCTCCACAATCATAATTTCATATCTATCCACAATCCACTCACTCCAACTCCTTCCACCACCTTCCCTGTCATCACATCCCCAACCTATCCATCACTTCCTCCTATCCCTCCCCCCCCACCCTCATCCCACCCCCCCCCACTCTATTCCCTCCATTCCACTATCTTCTAATACCTTCTCTTTATCCTCTCTCTACTTCTCACCCCCCCACACACCTGCCAATTACTCTTCATATCATTTCCCATCCACTCCCCACTCAATAACACTCCCATTCCACTTTCTCAACACCAATTTCCCACCACTTCCACCTCATCAACCACATACCCCTCAACCAATCATACCAAATATCCTAAATCACTCAAACTTCCAATCAATTACCACACCCATATCAACCACTCCCTACAACACTCCCCCCCCCAAAACCTAATTTCTCACACATATTCCACTACATTCCAACCCCACTCACCCCCCAAAAACTCAAAACCCTACATAACTAAAATTCCACATCCCTATACTATATCATATCGCCCCATCCTCATTCTCCACCTATACACCTAATTCCCTCTTCAACTTCCAAACCTCTACCATCCCTTCAACCTCCCCTTCTCATCCTACCATCTCAACAAACCCCACTAACAATCTACTCAATATCCTCCACCTCCCCCCTCTCCACACAACCCCACCCCAATAACCCCCAAATTACCTCCCCCCCCCCCTCATCCAATCACAACCATCAACTCAACCATCTCAAATCTCCTCCTCTTCCCCCTTTAACTTAAACCATCTTCACCCCTCCTACACATATAAATTTCCTTCCACCCCAACCAACATCCCTACAAACACCCCCCCCTAATCACCCACAAAATCAACCTACTACAATACAACACCATATCATACATCCAACATAACACCAACACACCCAACCCCCCCATCCAACATCCCCCACATAACCCCCAACCTCACTTTACCACCGACAATCAATTCCACTCACATATACAATATCCCTTAATTCTAAACCCCCTCATAAAACCACCTTCATAAAACTCACACAACCCCAACCACATACCACACCCAAAAAAAACCCCCCCCAACAATACACATACCCCCCACCCCAAACCTCCAAAAACCAATACATCACCAACAAAACCCCCCCTCCCCCCAACCATTCTCTCTTACCCTCCCTCCACCATCCTTATCCCCAACCTCTAAACACTTACCTCCTCCCATCAAATCTCACCCCCCTACCATAACCTAACCAAACCCACATCCTCAACACTCCACCCCCCTCTAACAACCACCTCACCATCCCCAAAAACCCACACTTCTCTCAACCCTCCCCAAATCCTCATCCCCCAACCTCCCCAACACTCTCTTCCCAAAACCCAACAATTCACCCAACTCCCCATACCTCAAAACAATCCCCCCCATTCCTCACTACACCCTCCATAAATACCCTAAACCCTATCTATCCCAATCAACAATCATAATATTTACCCCAACATCAAATCATCTTAACCCCCACCCTCCTAATATACCTTCAACCTAATCATCAATCCCCCTCACTCCACCAATACTTCCCCCCCCATACCCTCAATCGTCCTTCTCCTATACTCTACCAACCTACACTACTCTCACACACTACCCCCACACACAAAACTCCTTACCCACAAGTACAACCTAACACTTCCACCTACAACCCCTACTAATACAACTAGCCAATCACTGTGCTAGTGATAGTATCACCTGCACCACTAGTTCTTTAACTGTAGTGTTAATGCAGACTCTATACCGACATTAGAAGAGTCTCACCTGACGCTGAACACCTACCTCCTCTAACAACAGTGATTCTGACTCCTGCCTATATAGTCATAAAGGATCTCTCTCAAGTCCAATGACCTACCCTGCCGCTCCATAGTGTGATAGTTTTCCTGACATTGCTATCTCAGCCCTCATCGTAAACCTTAGACGACTCTCGCGACATCCAACACACCTGCTCCTATCGATGTCATCCTAATCTCCAGTCCTCATATCAAGACGAACGTGCCCAGTACTAGACATTGTGTCATGCTTCTCATTCACGACTCTCCCATTTACACTCAGTCTTACATTCTACTAGAGAAACTAAAAACACGCGTGTACACCTTTGTGTCTCCGTGTCTTTGTGTGTGTATATATATACGTTCTCTGTATCAATCTACATTACGATATCCCACAATCTCCACCTCATTAGTGTGTCACTCACTACGTAGATGTGCAATCTTCCAGCAGAGATCCTCTCTGACAATCGTTATTAGACTCATCTATATAACCAATGTGTCGCCTTGTCCCAGTCTTTAATATCGAATCATACTCACACTTAAACCTGTCACTCTGTCGCCATCTTACAATTTCACCCATCTTATCCTATCTGCCCCTACCAACATACGCTTGTTAGAAATCAAGATGTCCATATCTCGACTCTGTCAATAAGTATCCGCCAATCGACTATGACCTCATAATGCTCTCCGCTGCGCGCCGATCACGTAGATATCTTCCTACTCTACCAGATGTGTGACCACGTGTAATTCTCTCCCGATAGAAGGTCTTGTAGTCTGTTAAAGAAATCGTCACACGCATGACATGACAATGTCATCCCCTGTCTCATCAGACTGAACTCGCTCTCGCATGTCACGGATAGTAACTAAGCATTCTAGTGAGCCCCCCATGTATCCCGCATCATAGCTCACACTCCCTCCCTGTCCCAACCTATCTCTGTCACAAACTCTAGTGCAAATCACTCATGCATCTCAGTATAATTTTGTAAGCATAATAAACAATTACTGACTTCATCATCACCATCTATGACAATATGTGACTGTCGTATGATCATATAGGATATCAGGACACACTTGCACCTGCATGTATAAAAGAGACGGAGACCCAAAGTGATATCTCCGCCCCTATGTGTCACACTGCCCCCCCCGCCCTCCCCACACACCAAACATCACACCACCCAACCCCTAACCCCCCAAAAGCACAAACTTGATCAATCGATACAGTCTCACGACACTCTCTCACATACCACACCAACCCCCCCCCCTCCCAGCATAACTCATCAGTCCGCTCAAACTGTAGTAGTATCGTCTATCTCAAAGAGTTACACACTCTCCGCATTAAAAACGCGTCACTCTCTCTTCAACCCCACTGCTGCACGAAGTAGATAGACATTAATTAAAAATTAATGTGTTCTCTCATCATGCATTACTATAATAGTAGCTAAGTGAATAATACAAACAATAAATCTCTCATCACAATCAAACTCCCAGATAATTCCAAAAGCCTAATCACTCCTCGTTATAATCCTATTGCCTGAGTACGACATCTATACAGACTCTAATCAATCTAATGAGTAAAACAAATACGCGACACAATTGTCAACACTCAGCCTTAAACACAGATTTCACAGCCTAATATCGTGCGTCTACTCTCGTACAGTCCCATCGGACGAATAAGTGTGTCTCTATACGTTTAACCTATGTTACGCACAATACTTGAGTGAACACTAGATACACTTCGACCAACACACAGAAAGCTCTGTAACCTCTGAGAATAATCATAATTGCTCAACTGTAGTTCTGCCTCAGCTCACAATCAGTAAGTGCATCCCCAGTGTATCCAGCGCCTCTATTCCCCCTCTGTTCTCGAAACACGCTGCAACAATGAGCAGACTCTCTCGTACAAACCACACTTAAACAATATACTCGACGCATATAGATCCTATTTCTATTGCTATCATCATACACTATCTATAAGTGACCGTAGTCTATTACAGATTACAATCTCTTCGCTCCCCTCATGTGCCCGAAATATCAAAACGTCCCACATGACCACTTAACGATTAACCTCTTCCTACCAACACTCCTCTCTGCACACACTAGTCTATTGAAAATGGGCTCTGAGGACACTTAGCAGGCCCTACACAATCTCCATCCAAGAGAAGTAGATCCTTACCAAGACTGTGAAGTATCGCGAAAGACCACATGTGATAAAATAGGAATCTCTCCTCATTATCTCTCTAAACGTCTGTAAGTGTACAGCTTGTATATAATAGAAGAATCCTGTAGCACCACTTACTAGAGGTTGTGTGCAGGTGTTTCTAGTGTGCTGTCTATAACGCGATAACTACTAAACACTCAGCACACCGCACACGATTCCGCGTATCCCACGCAAGACACTATCGCACAGATAATCTCGAAGTCTCACATCAGTCATCTGATTAACTGAACTCACGCCATAACATAATCTGTTCTGTATCACTCTCACGAATCGTTCCTAAAGATGTGCAATACACTCCACAATCTTGCACGCACTCTCGTAAGATGTCTCACCTATCCACCTAAGTGCTCACTCGCCATGCCAAGCTCACCTAACTGAATCTCATTCATCACACTATCGCTACCGCAAATGTCTCATGACTAGTCTGAATGTGTCTCAGTCTCTACCTCTACATAGTATCATCACTCTTGATCGTGCCTAACACACATGAGAGATCCCTACGCAATATACGATGTTCCTCTCACACAGAGTGCCTCAACACTCCAGTTCGCTAGCTAATAATTCCACACCTCACCCATGCATAAGACTTCTATCAGCCTAGAGCCTACCCTATAAATCCCTGATAGATAGCAAGAGTGTTCCACTAATAAAACTTGACACTGTTCAGAGACTTCTTCACGAACTTAATCTTCCAATGTGTGTCTATATCTCTGTATCCAAATGATAAATATATCAAGATTATACTGTGCTATCTATTCAAGTAAAAATTATATGTCAAAGGGCATTGAACAGATAAGATCGTGACACTTCTACCTACACCTCCGTGATACACGTGAAACACAAGACAATCGACACTAATAACTTCGAATCCATGTCTCCTCCTAAACCAGTACCATCAATTTACATCCTACTCACCTCTCTGTCCTACATACTGTGCCTCTTGCCTCCCAACTCCATCCCACTACAGCGCCCCCACTATTAGAAATCTTGTTATACGCTCTCTAACCTCACAGAAGCCTAAATCCCCCCCTGTTAATCGTCTCATATCACTCTATCAGATCTCTACGATCTCTTGATACACGCACAGATAAATGCGTTTGTGCTCATGTCGAGATTAATCTACTACTCTTTTCCTAGCCGTCCAGGACCACTCAAAGTACAGGATAGCATACTCACATATACAATTCTACGCACACACCACATTGACGATACGCCTCCACTGTCTCTCATCTCGACATACTCAATTCCCACCTAAAACCCATCAATTCCCCCCTAATTTCCCTAACCTAATAAAACAATTATCCAGCAAATATTATCACATTCATTATTGTACTCATAGAATTATACAATTACCCTGTAACTCCAAAACACTTTAAATAGTGTTGTGTGTCCTCACATTAAACGCTAACTCAAAATGTAAATACTATATCTCATCACTCCTACACACTCACGCAGATCTCATCTCAATATCACACATCACATCACCCTTTGGACTACTAAATGACATATAGATCATCTCACTACGCTGAAATGTCCAAGCTTAATATAGAGTAGTGTGAAATAGTAACCACTGTTCGACCAACCCGATTAGGTCCCTCTACCTCACATCTCCTAATATCGCCCTCAAGACTAAGCTACTAATATATTATGACCATATAATAACTAAATTGCTCCCACTCTCGAACCGTGAATGAAATGTCTGATCACGTTGATATGCACTGGTAGTGCTTATCGTAATAAATCACCCCCCCTAGTCACTCCTTCAATAGTTGACGTACGCTAAGATAGTCTACCATGATGTAGAATAGATACACAACATTTCGTTCGCCCCTACTTATTGTTCTAGTCTGTTGCAATCTGTATAGAATTCACTATATAAACTCCAGTTGACGAGATTGTGTGCCTGTTGTCACAGCCCACCCCTCACGTGTAGAAATCAACATATCAAAATATACGTAAAAGATGTCCAATATTAACTCTAGCTCTCTCTCCTTATAAAAGACCTCTGTCACCAGTATAGCTCGCACAGATTTGTCTCAGAGTGTGTGCAACTGATATACCACTGTAAACAATATAATCTGTCTTTATCCACGTTACATACCTCCCCATATCTCATATCACATACTGTCTGTCTCCTTGGTCGTGATATGTAGACTATTCTCTCCTATACGATACAGCTAGACGCGTGTGTCACACACTACTACCGCTTGTCTCTATAAATCTATAATGTCTGTATGTATAAGACTATTAAGTAATAGACAATCTGTCTCATAATCCCTCTCTCCGCTCTTAACTGTTTACAGTGTCCGCGCCCCAAGTGTGCACTAACCAGTGCACGTGTGTCTTTCCGCAGAATATGAGGTCGCCTGAGTGTAGAGATCTAGAAGTCAGTTAATAGTCATGCCCATACTCAATCGATAGAGAGAGTATTAACCGTATCCATCCCCCCCTCCGATCCTAGACTCTATCCCGCCACACCTAAATATGAGATGTGCTCTCGCGACACTGTGTCATTGCACTGTAGACCTCCTAGATATTGTGACAGATAAACCCAGATCCAGAGTGATGAGCAATATATATCACGTGTGATGACATGTCTGACATCTGTGTGTCTCACTACATACACTAATGTCTGGACTGACTGTCTACTAGAATAATAGAGACAGAGTGTGTACAGAGACTACTATGCTGACGTCTCGTCAAATGCCATCTCCTGTAGAGTATGGAATGATCAGAACATCTGACTAGATAATGAAGAAAGTTACATACTGTATCATAAGACAATTTATCTTCCCAGCCCTGTGTAGTCGGACTATAATTAGATATTATGTGCATCGTGACACTACTTGTGCACACGTAACTTCGACACAGATTACTCTCAAGAAGACTGTATGTGTTCGTCCAATCATATGTGTTGGCCGCAAGACTCCGTCAATTCTTCGAGATAAAATTATGATTTTCAGACATTCGGCATTGTTGGTGAACCCGTACGGACTCTGAGATCGAGATTGAGCACTAGCTCATACAATGAAGAGTGAATATGATCTACGCAAGAGATCGGACATGAGTACTGTGAGATATCTCTAGTGAGCACTGTGTATATTTCGCGGAAACGTCGAGTCACAATCTGGTGCGACGCGCTCCTAGAGATAACCATTAGAGTCAATCACTGTAATAGTATAGGTTGCGTATCGAGGTCTCCCGTATAGAGTCCGCTCTCTTTTAGTGTGTTTTGCTGCGCTTCCGTATCATAGTGTAGTATGAGAGATCACTGACATATGCACGCATCGGTGAGTAATTCTGACCACGTGGTCCGACACCTGTCTACTGCCACGTTTAAAATCGTTCACTGTTGCAGACCACGTGCGAACTATGTTGTTCCCACCGCCTCTGACATAAGAAGAGAAGAGTCACACGACTATTTAAGCTGTTTCATCGACTCAGCGACTTCTCCAACGCCTAAGCTGAGCTCGTCGATAGAGCTGCAGCTGTACTCTTACTAATCGTCTCCTCTGAGAATAGAAGTTGAGAGTCATTACTACACTCCCGCGCTCTCTATGGAAGCATCGCTGAGTCATAATGAGCTGGCCCGAAATGATGATCGCATCACACTCCTATATCTCGTCTGCAAGATGTCTTGCGCTGCAATATGCACATGTGTCAGCTCTCTCATAATACTTAACTCTCATACGACCATGCGAATGCTCGTCCATCTGTGCCTCGTCATGTGTCTGTATA
>CAKKXW010000648.1:0-13338 GCA_920937365.1 Sphaerophoria rueppellii | reverse complement strand
TCTAAATGCTTTTCCTCGAGTTAAGTATACACTATGATAATAAAAAGGTCCGCACAATTTATGGATTACAGTTTTAAGTCTAAAAAAAGCTACGAAACAATCGTTTAAGTAATTTCAATGTGCTGGCCGTCGGCAACTAAATTTGGGTTTGCGTGAGTGCGTGTAATTAGTGCGGTTTATATTGTTCATTGATGAATGTGTGTTATTGTTGTTTTCGTTTATTTGTGTCTGCATGTTTTTGTTAAACTTGAATTTACCGGCATTCAGTCTCAATTGAATTTTTAATCAATCTAATTTTTGTTTGCATTCAAGAAGTGGTAAATGGATTAACACAAGAACTACGGTTTAAATCAACGGCTGCCGGTCGTGTAACTTTAATGAATTTGCTAACAAAGCATCGAAAAAAATCTGAATTTTGACATTAGGTATTTAACACGCCTGGAAAAATAATAGTATCACATATGAATTGAGCTCCTTTTCGTAAATCTTAAGCATTCCAACAAACCACATCACTATAAAGTGAGAGCCTTGAGTTTATCATTATGAAAGAAACCGTAATTAATTAGCTCTTTTCAATAAGCATACGTTTCTTGGAAGCATGTCTGCCTCTAGAAAAGGTCCTATAATGAATAAAAATGGAGAATAATATCCGCCAAATGGCCGCTATAGCTTCGGTTAAATCACCCTTTTTTCTAAGTGATTACTTCCAGGACGAATTCGCACATTCGCTGATGTAAGTCTGTGACAACTTCACCAATGTCATCTCAAGGCCTTTAATTGATTGTAGATCATAATTGGCCCTTAAGAAAAAACTATAAAAGTTTTACGACAGAAGATTTCGGTGACCACGCGAAAATGTACCTACCTTTTGTAGTTGAAGCGTGTATCGTTTAATTTTTACTAACGGCATAGTAAAGGGTTTTTCAATAGGGACGCTACAAGTTTTCATAAATAAAACATCAACGGTTTTGGATATCAATGAAATTCTTTACTCCTGTCGAAGTACATTTGATGCCATTATGTATGGAACTCGATTTCTTTTGCATGGCCACCACGGGCACGCTTGCAGAAGTCCAGACGCTGAACCCAATTTTCGACGGTTTTCAAGCATAAATCGGCCGATACTGCTGCAATTTCACGTTCGATATTCGTACGAAGTTCATCAATCGTTGCTGGCTTGTTGGCATAAACCATAGATTTGACGTAGCCCCACAGGAAATAGTCTAAGGACGTAAAATCGCATGAACGAGGCGGCCAATTCACTGGTACATTTCTAGAGATAATGCGCTCATCGAACTTCGTTCTCAATAATTCGATTGTTTAGCCCGCTGTGTGACATGTGGCACCGTCCTGTTGAAACCACATATCGTCCAAGTCCATATCATCCAATTCATTCCAAAAATAATCGGTTAGCATTGAGCGGTAGCGATTCCCATTCACAGTAACGTGCCGGTCTTGATCATCACGGAAGAAGTACGACCCAATGACACCACCAGCATGTAAACCGCACCAAACAGTGATTTTTTCGGAATGTAATGGTACCATATTTTGCTTATTGCCGAAGCCATCCAGCCAGAAATGAGCCTCATCGCTGAAGATGATTTTTCGATAAAAATCCGGATCATTTTCAAGTTGTTGCTCAGCCCAATTCACGAACATACGAGCGACGCTTCTGGTGATCAAGCGGCTTCAGTTATTGCGTCAATTTGATCTTGTAAGGATTTAGGCCAAGATCTTTTCGCGAAATTCGCCACAACGACGTCACAGAGATGCCCAACGCTTGAGAACGACGTGTGAGAGACTGATTTGGGTCTTCCGTAATTGATGCGCTAGCGGCAGCAATATTCTCGACACTACGGGCACTTCTTTGTCTCACTGGCACTCACTGGGAAAATTTGTACTGAGCTTGTGGATTCAAAATTTTCCACTAAACGTTCAATTGTGATCTGGCAGGACGGTTATGACGACCATAAATTGTCATAGCGCTCTTAAAGTGTTGACAACTGACTCCGAATTTCGGTAGTAAATTTTAATAATTTCGACACGTTGTTGGATCGTATGCCTTTCCATGATCAAAACCTTACTGAAGAGAAATGTCAAGAGAGCGGGTAAAAATATGGCGTCGTTTGCTGTCCCTATCGGTCTACTTTTGTAGCGTCCCTATTGAAAAACCCTTTAGTTGTTATTCAATAAATTATTCTACTAGTTGACTGTTCTGCTTCTATCACAAATGTTCCCACATAATCTTCGTATTTTTGAATTAACTTATAGAAGTTTTCTTCAAGTTGAATTGGGTTGAGGTGATTTTAACTCAAAAACTTCTCCACAAGACCTACCGACAGTTTGCCACTTCATGAACCACCAGTCTTTGTTTCTTAGTTCATACAAAAGCATCTGTTTGGTCAAACGTGTATCAGGATGCAAAAGAACTTTTAGTTTTAAAGTGTTGGTGAAAAGTTTTGGTAAGCCTGTTTCTAAATACAGCGCATAGTTTGGGGTTCTTTTTGGTAGGTTTAAAAGCTTTTTTTACAAAATTTCACTGAAGTTTTTCTACTTCATCATACTCATCTATTCCTCAAACTTGAGCAGCATACAAGACTGATGTTTTGACAACATACTCGAATATTTTGTACTTTGCAGACATTGTCACATTCTGGTTTGGAAAAATATTCTTCCAAGTCATGTTGATCAAACTTTGGGATTAATTTGCCTTTTCTGATAAATAATCTTTGAAGTCTAATTTTGGGTTTAGTATTATTCCTAAATATTTATACTCTCTAGTAGTTTCAATGAGACTTCCATTTAAAGACCAGTTATGTCTGTTTTGACCATGTGAAGACCGTGCAAAAACCATAGTTTTGGATTTTCCAACATTTATTGTAAGACCCCATGTCTGGCAATACTTTGACAACCGGTTCATCATCAGTTGTTCAGAAAATTCTGGTGATTTTGATAGAATGACAAGATCGTTTGCGTAGAGAAGAACATTGATAATAGAGTTGGCGATTCGAATACCTCCGGGCAAATACTGTTCAATATCATTGATAAATAATTCAAAAAGTAAAGCACTAAGAGGGCAACCTTGTTTTACACCAGAATTCGTATCAAACCATTGTGAAATACATATTCCGTCCCAAACAGCAGCCATCGAACCATAGTACATAGTTTTAATAACATTTAGGAATTTCGAAGAGACCAAGTTGCGATAGTTTATAAATAAGTGCGTTTCTATTCTCAAGATCAAAGGCCGCCTTGAAGTCAACAAAAAACGCGTAAATCTTCTTGTTTCTGGCCTGGAAGGCTTTTACTATCGAAGTCAAGACGAAAAACTGGTCTACAGTTGAGTAGTTTTTCCTGAATCCTGCTTGGGATTCAGTTAAAATATTGTTCTCGTCCACCCATTTTTCTAGTCTATTTACTAGGGTACCACAAAATATTTTGGCCATCACGTTCATGAAGGATATTCGTCGATAATTTTCAACACTATTTGGATCACCTTTCTTATGAATAGGGAAGATTACAGATTTTTTGAACAATGCAGGGATAGTCGCAGTTGAAAAAATGCTGTTGTACATGTGTTTCAGAGCATTAATGCAAATTGGAGTTGCATTTTTTGAAATATTCATACGAATACCATCTTCTCCCTGTGCCTTTCCGTTTTGGCTTTTTCAAGAACGATTTTTATTTCGGCGATGGTTATTTCGGGATCCAAGATTTCATCTATGACTTGTGGCTCTGCATATGCAAAAGATAAGTTTGAATTGTTATGTAACAGTTTTTTGAAGTGGACAGATAGATCATCTGCAGATACACTTGTACCTATTACAAAACTGCATCCATTAATTTCCTTTGCTATTTTCCAGAATTCATTTGAACTCTTGGCTAGACTAAGGGAGTTAGCTTGTATTCAATTTTTTTTTTTTTTGAGCGACAAATTTGTTTGTATCTTAAGTTTGATTGGATATACAACCTTTTAAGCTCATCGGTATAGCAATTCCGTAGTGCCCTTAAGAGAGCAAACGTTTTTTCACGAGCATTCATGCACTCTTTATCAAACCACTTTTGTTTGAAGTTTATAACATTACCTGGTGATTGATTTTGAGAAGAGATCTTGATTGATTGATTGTAGATCATAATTGGCCCTTAAGAAAAAACTATAAAAGTTTTACGACAGAAGATTCCGGTGGCCACTCGAAAATGTACCTACCCTTTGTAGTTGAAGCATATCGTTCAATTTTTATTAACGGCATAGTATTTTGGTTGTCAAACGTCAAAACCAAAAGGCAACAATTTCAAAATTGACAAGTGGCTAAATAGGTAGAGGGAACATTATATCGCAACCTCAACCTTTTGCAACACTCTCTCAAGCCAATATTGAATTTTACATTAAAAAAAAAAATAATATTTAGATACCTAGTTTAAACTATTGAAAGCCAAGTAATCTCATATTCAATAGTCAGGACATTGTTTTGACACTGGTTTGTCAACTCAAAAACAGGAAACGACAAATTTGGAAGTTCTTCAAGATAAGAGTTACCTACAAATCCTTTATTTGGGATGTTATAAGTTTTGTAACAATTTAATTTCTTATTATTAATAGATAGGTACTTAGTCTTCTGTTTAGGTTTTGAAAGGTTTAAATAGCCAACGCGTTGCAGGCGACAAGGAAAAAATAAATAATTAAACGAAAGTTCTAGAAAAAATACAAGTTGTCGCGTGGATAACAAATTGGAGATTGGTACATTATAAATTTGAGGCAAGAAACTTTAATTTTTGAATATAGTTTTTGTTAATTGAATGTTGGTACGAATATTTCAACAATCTTACGGTTGGTTGGAGCAACTACTGGAATTTAAAGTTAGGAACCTACGCAGTATACGCATCCCTACAAACTACAAAACTGCTTTTAGATATTTTTATTTTTGGCGTAATAGCACACTCTCTTGTCCCAAAGTTGACAGAAAAACGTTCCTTTCAATAGCCGTGTTTTTTCACTATACACAATACACAGTAGCTAGCACAGTAAAATTTCTCTTGGCAAACAACAACAATTTGGATTGCAGTCGATAAGAAGGCCAGTAAAAAATGACAGTTGAGCCGGCGAAAAAACTCTCTTAGGTCGAAATATTTGCTAATTTTTGTTAAACCGAGGCGCAACCCTCAGGTCCATTTTCCGACGTTATATGTACAATTGCCATACAAATTGATTTTGATTGTTAAAATGAGTTGGAGCGTTTGTTTTTTTTCGCATTTTTTTGCTTCAGCTTCTTATTTATTTTCACTCAAAAACAGTCAAAACGCTAAAGAAGATAAAGATTTGATCCATTTTTAAAGAGGCAAGGCCTAAGTGGCTTACTCTCATCAACAATTCTCTGGGTGCGTGTGAAGAATTGAGGGGACCTACAATTTAACGCCGATTCTTAACGGCAAAGTTGAGAAGCACTTTTTCATGACAGATTGATACTTTTGGAAGTTTTGTCAGTCCTTCGCAAAAGGCAGTGCCCGTGAAAGATGAAATAAACATTCATTAACAGAAAAGTGCAATTCAGGATGAATTTTATCACTAGTTTACTCAGAAAACGTTGTTTCGCCGTATTAATACGAATTTTTTTACGGAAATAGGAAGTGAAATTTCAATCTATGTAATTGGAAATTGAAGACTTTTGACTTCAATTAGCACATTTGTGTGTTTAAAAGAATAATAGTGGTATTAAGATATTTTCACCTCCAAACTTGCCATTTAAAATGACTTCAGCAATGTTTTACAAAGTTTACAAAGTTTAACCGCCAGCTTTTTAGTGTCATTTTTCTGTCTCTTGGAAACACCTGCTGTTTCTTATTATTTAAGTTATGTGGGCTGACATCTTTGGATCGTCGAGCCATTAAGAGGACTTGACAAAGTTAAGTAGGCGATTGCCTGAGAGTTCGGATAGCTCTTCTAGTTCGTTGAAGCAATAATTGCATTGAAATATAGATCAATGACACACATCAGCCTTATCTTACTTATTCTTCATATCTCTTCCAAAAAATAAAAAATTCAAAAGCATATAAATCCAAACTCCTCTGAGATCCTTCATGTATTGTGAGCCGGATAAGTAAGTAAGCAAGACAAAATTCGCTGGGTTGCTCGTTGCTAGTAGGTGAACCTATAGGTAAAGCTTATTCTTAAGTTGATCCGCATCCGCATCCGCTTCATAGATTTTAAGAATATGTGTATCATGTTCACGTACATCTAGAAGTAAGTCGTCTGAGTGATAAAGTTGTCATTTTCTTATTTAACTGCAACCAATGACTAAGGTACTGTTTTAATTTTTTGCAAAACCAATTACATTTATGTGCTTTCTTATGCATTAATGCATTTGTCTAATATTTGTCTGAGTCAAAGTCAAATTTAGTTAATCGACATTCGTTGAAAAAACTTTCTATTTCTAAATTATTTGCATAATTCAGAGCTTATGGCAAGTAAAATAAATGTTATCAATTCTAGCACATGGAATAAGACATAAAAAGCAACTTATGTGATCGGATTTTCAATACTAAAAAAGTTTTCTTTGTAATACCGACGGTACTTCTGTTTGACCTTTTTTTAAACGTAAGACGTTTCACAATTTTTTTTTTATATTTTTTATTGGTTTATTGTTATTTTATTGTAGAAAAAACATTAAACCTTAATCTCTTATAATAATTTAAAAATTGCCATTTTCCAATAAAGTTCAGAAAGTCACATTAATATTTTTTGCTTTTTCAGT
This sequence comes from Sphaerophoria rueppellii, assembly GCA_920937365.1. NCBI lineage: Eukaryota > Metazoa > Arthropoda > Insecta > Diptera > Syrphidae > Sphaerophoria > Sphaerophoria rueppellii. The sequence goes on along the minus strand of CAKKXW010000648.1, from coordinate 6,589 downwards.
ATACCTAATAATTCTGTTGTTCTTTTTTTATCTATATTAACATTTATATGGCAAAACAGCGTTTGGTGGGTCAGCTAGTAATTACATATAGTCTTTGATAGGTACTCCTGAATATTGTTTCAATAATGCTATTGAGTCTTTAACCGGTTTAAAGTCATATATATTCTATTTCTGCACTCATATTAACTGTTATTCCTTATGACAAGGAAAATGATCCGCTTAAAATAAATTTTCAATTGTTTATAACAAATTATTAGCAATTAATAAATAAATAAGATCGTTTGCACTATTGTTGACATTATTGTCGAAATTATCATAATTTTCCTTATATTAGGGTTGTCTTAGATTTTTGATTGCCATTTAAAAACCGGTAAGCGGATTTCGCTCAAAACTTAATCAGCAACATAACACAACACAATACCGCGTCGAATGAGACCAATTTCAAGACAATACGATTAGTGGTTCGCGAGATAATCGAGACGAAAATACATAACGCACGTAAATACGAACATACATAAACACACGCAGACATCATCATAAGAACGGTTGATTCGGATTCTAGTGGCCTCGAAACATGGAGATATGCAAAAATTGGAGATTCACAAAATCGGCCCCATTACACTAACTTCCTTTGGGAAGTTAATAACTCAGCTCATTAATTTAACTTAAATTAAAATCAAAAAAGTTTGAGTTAAAGTTTATAAGTTTACCAATACGTGCCAAAGGCTTATGCATTCCATAATTAGCTCTGTGAATAGGGATCTTAATTAGATCCTGACTACGGAGATTATAACCTTTTGCTTGACAGATAACAATAACTTAGGTAGTACTACTTAAAACTCAAACTAGGAGTTAAAGTTGTGTTTGATATGGCCAAATAGCAATACATTGATATTCATATATTTTTCCTGCTTAGTTTGCACAAAAACAATAAAATCAAATCATTAGAAACGCCTTAGAATGTTGAAGATTGAATTACTACCTATTTTTGATAAAAATAAAAAAACAAAACATTGTTGTACCATCTTTTTGTTTTTTGGAATTTTTAACCTATAATGCGTTTGTAGGAGTTCCATTTACAACGCGATTTGCGATGTAACCACCGATTTTCAAGATTTAACTTGCATTTTTTATTTGAGTTGTCAACTTTTGTGGTTTCAGTTTTGATTCAATTTTGATTGCATCAGAATTTCTTATGAAAAAAACTAAAAAAAAATCGGTTCCATAAACAAATTAAATTAAAGAAAATTATCCAAAAAGTATGTGCACGACTGGGTCGTACGAATTTGATCCTGTTGGTATTCCAAACATTAAGGCCGAGTGTGAATTGCGTTAAAATGTGTATTAAAACATGACGTTTGGTTAAAATTTGACGTTTGGTTTAAGAAAGGAACAAATTTAGCCATTTGCTATGTGAATTGCGTTAAAAGGGATTTTTGTAACTAACATTTCTGCGTAGAACTAAGAAATTTCCTTCATGATTTAAGAAATTTCCTTCAAACCAAAACCAAACTTTAAGCAATAAATTTCAAAAAAAGCCACTAAAAATGACAAACAAACTCTGTATTAATCATTCTTCTCGATTTTGCAGTGGTAATTTGATATTTTGAAGCAACAATAAAAAATCTTCAAACGCAAATTTCCCCTTTTGGATGATTGTTTTTTTTCCGTGTGGTAACACTGCAAAAAACGTCTTCACAGCTGATATCTGTTATCATTTTCAAAAGAGATACAAACTATTTCGTTTTTCGATTTTAAAATATGATGAATTTGAAATATTTAATTTTAATCTTTTGAAATATCAATAATATATTATATATTCCGATAATAATATAATATACCTACGTACTTTCAAAAAAAAAAAAAAAATACGCTGATCAGACTTTTCGACCCACTTTTTTCGCCTTCTCTATCATAGGAATGTCATATTTGATCAAAATCTCAATTTTTTTTTACGAAAATTCAATACTTGACATACATCAAGGGGCACGGTAGTGCCCAGCCAAGTTCTCTAGCAACTTTGGCACTACACCCTTATTTACAGGAAACAGGCATTTTCCACACCGCTATTACTTCTATACCAAAGAAGTCAAAAGTTTCAAACTCACATTATTCGTTAAGCTGGTCAAGAAAAAGCACCTCAGTAAAATTCAGATATTTAGCATAAGTAGTTTCTGAGATAAAATGTTCCAAAAATCACGAAAACCGTAACTGGCTGACTACTCACTGACAGATCATCAAAATTATGAAACACTTCCCGTTGCGTTGCCTTGGAAACTTGAAATTTGGCACAGTAATAAGTCATGTGGTACATACACAGGATGGAATACAAAATAGAGCTGTTAGAATGATAGAGAGATCACTGACGCATTCACTCCTTTAGATCACCGCCGTAACGTAGCGTGTCTCTCTCTCCTTGTTCTATCGCTACTTTTACGGTAATTGCTCTAGTGAAATAGACAGTTGTATTCCTCCCCTCAAACAATTCGCCTGTAATACTCGCGCTTCTAGGAATGCCCATCAGTTTACCCTCAAGCCAAACTTCGGACGTACTCTCAAGTATAGAGAATCATTTTTTAGCCGTAGGTACTACGTGAATGTGGAAGGGGTCGTGGTACCCACCCATAATAAATTTTATAAAATATATGGGGCACCTCTGATCATCGTAGAATATTGTAATTTGGCAAATTAGCAATTCTGCAAGTCAATATAAAAAAATCTATGCAGAAAGCAATGATATCACACCATTTAACTATTCTAACGATTTAAAATAAGATATTTTTTAATAAAATAATTCTACTGATTTGTAAAAACAAAAAAAAAAACCGTTATAATAATTATTTAGGTTGAAATTATTCTAAAAATTTAAATTGCATTTATTTTTGTTTAAATTTAATTGTCATTCGTAAGCTTAAACCAATTAACCCAGCACAGAACTATAACTCAGCCATTATAACGTTGCTATTATATTAATTTTAAAACTAAAATTATAAAATCAATGTTGTGTTCTATCAAAACATAAATTTAAACCCAAAGTATTTAAAAATAATTATCTCATTTGGCCTTTATATATATAAATTTTTTTCAACAAATTAGAAAAACAAAACCTTGGGTCAAGAATATTCCCATTTTAGATTCCTTATGGCTTATTCATGATTGATTTTAAAGCAGAAAAATACTCCTTCTGTCTTTTTCGTAAACAATTTGTTTAAAAGCAACCTGTTTTATTTGTTTTTTTGCGTACTATCTGTAATTAAAAATATTGTTGTGTGGTTGATACTTACCTATAATAACGAACAAAGTATTGTTTAGGTACCTACATTTAGGTTTTTATCATTAGATTAAATTTTTCATAAAAAACAAATATAATAGTTAAGTGAAGATATTGTGCGAGTGTTTGTCAGTCTGGCAGTCAAGTTTCAAGTTTAATCCCCTGAACCGATTTGTTTTTACTCGGTTAGGAATAGTTTGAGGCCAAGGACAGTATTGTTTATGTCAAAGATATATATTAAAAAAGTATATAAATAAATTTATATATTTATTAGATAGGAGATGTCAATTCTTGTAATAAAAATATATAAAATACGATTTTTGGTATTTCGAGAGTCTTGATTTGAAATTGCATGAAAAAATGTAAGGCTACTATTGTAATAAGATTTTTGAGGAGTACATGCATCTATAAGGGAATATAATGTTGATTAAAATAAAGGGTCCACCAAATAACTTCTTTTTTTTGTTTGAAAATGCTGAATACTACGGAATATTTTCTCAAATTTCTTTTTTTATTTGAAAGTTCAATCTATCCGGTTAATAATGGAAAATAATTTCATTCAAATGGCTGGCCATGCAGTAGCCTACACGATCGGTCTAACACAAATAATAGTCCAACGGTGTCAAATCGCAGCTCCGAGGTGGCCAAACGACATCAGCTCTGTTGCTGATAGTGAGATCTTCAAAAACTGTGCGCAAAACATCGAGTGTAACCTCGGCTATATGGCATGTAGCGACGTCTTGTTGACACCAAATGTTGTCAATATGAACAAAAATTCGTTCACCATGGCCCGATTACGATCTCCATTGACTGTAACGACACTCCTTGCTCATTTTCGAAGAAAAATGGCCTAATTATGCCCCTGGACCAAAATCCACTTAGCGAAGCTAAAATGCATTGATAGAAGTATTGATGTCCATCCTCTCCACGTGACCGAGCCATCTGTGTCTTTGGACTTTCACTCTTTTAGCTAGGTCAGTGTCGCTGTACAGCCCGTACAGTTCGTCGTTAAATCTTCTCCTCCATTCACCGTTTATGCAGATAGGACCATATATATCTTCCATAGAACTTTTCTCTCGAACCGGCATAGGGCGCTTTAATCCGTTTTTGACAGGGTCCATGCTTCTGCACCATATAGCAGGACGAGTATGATGAGAGGGTGTTATAGACCGTCACCTTAGTTATTCGGGAAAGGGCTTTACTACTCAATTGCCTCTAAGAACGAAAAAGCAGCGATTAGGATTAGCAAGAGTTATTCTTCGTTTTGTTTTGCCCTCATTGACCGCTTAACCCATTTTTTTCAGCCTCTGTCTGTTTACTCGCAAAAGCATAGTTGACATCACGCTGCGTTCTCCCAATGATATCAATGTCATCAGCGTACGCGAGTAGTTGCAAAGACTTCTGGAATATAGTGCCTCTAGTGTTGACGTGAAAATTCTGCACTACATTGTCTAAAGCCTATTTTGACATCGAAGGCGTCACTGATGTCGTTCCCGACGCAAATGGAACAGCGCGAGTTCTCCATTGTCAGCCTGCTCAGACGAATGAGTTTTGTAGGGATGCCAAAACTGGACATGGCTTTATACAGTTCTTCTCTATTGATGCTGTCATACACGACCTTAAAACCGATGAAAAGATGGTAGGTAGGTATCGATTTGGAGTTCTTTAGTTTTTTCCAGGATATGCCGTAATTTGAATATTTGGTCGATTGTGGAATTATCTGGTCTAAAGCCTATGTACACCTATCAGTTTGTTGACAAACGTCTTCAGGCGTACACATAGTACTGCAGAAAAGATCTTATGGGCGATGCTTAGGAGGCTAATGCCTCTGTAGTTAGTGCAATTTAGAGGGTCTCCTTTCTTCAGGATCGGGCAAACAATGCTGAGGTTCCATTCACCGGGCATGCTCTCTTCCGACCATATTCTGCTTTGAAGAGTTCGGCAGTGATGGCATCAACTCCTGCTGTTGTTTTTAAGCTTAGATATTGCTACCTTCACGAGTTCAAGGTCGGCTAGACGGAAATCTTGGCTTGTGTCGTCTTCATTGAATGGTTCATTCTGCCTCACAGTGGAATTCGATTCGTCATCATCGTTGTACAGTCTGCAGAAGTGGTCTTTCAATATCCTCAGCATTGACTGTGACTACGATATTTCCCTGTTGGTCTTTACAAGCTTCAGTTCGTGCTCGGTTACCTTGAGGCATTCCTTTCACCTCTTGGTAAGGCTTCCGAACCACATTTCTGTTTTTTAGTCTCTCAACATCCTCGACCGAACTCTTACTGGCTCTCAATGCTATTAACTTACTATAAAGTAAATCTTTGCTTAGGAAGATGCTTTTCTAGAATAAAGCAGTCTTCGAAAACTGTAAGGACAAAATTTGTCCTGTTATCCAAATCTTTTGTAATAGGGCATGTGAGTTTTGATACATGTTTTGTTAGTTTTTTTGTTAAAGAAAATTTCGAATTAACTACTGCCGGTTCCACCAAGTGCTAAACATTTTAAGTTTACCTGATGGAGACTGGAGTCCGCTTCCACCTTAATAGCTTCTACAATTATTTGATACCATAACCTGTACCTAATGTAATCCGATAGTTGTTCACTAAGTTATCAGTCCACATAACTTTTGTTTTTCATTTACACCCATTCCATTTTTTTCGAAAAGGGCTCAAAACATAGAGTGCACTCTGATAATTAAAAATTAACAATTTTAGCGATAAAAGTAACGTGTAAAAAATTTAAATAGTTATAATAAATCGTCATTAATAAAATTAAGACAAAATGATGTTAAAAACATTGAAATTGCAGAATTAAAAAAAAAAAACATCAAATAATCCAAAACAATCAAAAATCAACAATCGAAGAAATCCTCCCAAAAAACAAGCAAAACGGCGGCCACCATTACTAACAGCAGCGCCCTCGCAATGAGCCAGCTGGGCACCGTTTATGCCACAAAGCGGCGTCGACGCAACGGCAAAAGGTAAGTTCACTTTTTGATTAAAATGTTACAAATACTTCTCATTTTGTCCGCCACAGGGTGGCCATTGCAATGCCACCCAATAATATTCATTTTATTCGTACCTCAATACTCGCTAGCTTGTCGCCTTTGCCTCGTCTACAGTTTCGCAGATGGATTGAAGCATTTCAATCATTAGCCATAAGCTCGCCTTTATATGTAGTTGCCACAGGAGTGGCTGGCATGGCAATGCGACCACCTGCTGGCGCTATCGCCTACCTTAGCGTTCATCAATCAATCTGTGCGCCCGGCCCGCTGCAATGACTTGCTGAGGCGCGGTGCTTAGTTGATGGTAGGAATTGTTG
>CAKKXW010000638.1:0-10921 GCA_920937365.1 Sphaerophoria rueppellii | reverse complement strand
ATTTTCGAGTAAGTAGATTAAAATCAATGTTTTTTCCAATTAATAATTATTTCTTTTTCTTTCAGGGTATCCTACTGCACATTCAGTGCATAGCAGAAGAGTTGTATTACATTTATAAGGTATGACTTTTGTTGGTTTGTTGGTTTATCGACTACAAACATACAACCGACAAACAAACAAAAGTCTTACTTTATATATTAGTATAGATTTGTATACAGATAGAAATAGTTACACTGAAGAACTTAGTCATAGCGATTACCAGGTTACCGCGTCACGACCCACAAAAGCACCTTAGTATCGTTTGATACCGTCGTTAATGATAAAACCATGTGTTGATAGATTATCGCCAAGGTGCTGAGAACGAGGACCGCACTAGATACAAAAATTCTAAATCAATCACACCCTACACCACGCAGCACCCAGCCACTATGAGGAAGAAGGAAATCTAATCACGGATTTTATAACGATATGGATTGCGAGATAGACAAAGAACAATCTCTAGCTACCAAGTATTGAGAAAGTCAAAAAGCCAATTGACTTATTTAAGAATGACAACGCTACAATAGCTGATGGAATGTATAAAAGCCAAGCTTATCAAACGTCGAAAAAATCACTTCATCATTTTTGGGACTGCTGTCCTACAAGATCAGATATCAATGTGGTATCAGAACAGAAGGTATTCCAAGACAAGTGATGAAAACTTGTTTAGAAGTAAAACTTCCAATACGACGAGTCGTAGCATCCGACACTATAGCTAGAAGGAACTTAAAAAAACCATGAGAAATTTGGCATCCTTGACAATTTTGGCTAAGCCTGACCAACTTTTGAAGCCAAATAAGGTATCCGGATTGATACCTGTTAGAATGTTCAATGCCATGCCCTGAGATGAGCCTGAAAAGGAGTGATCAATAAGTAGCAGGTTAGAAAACTTTTCAATAAGGCCAAACTGAGTTAACTATAAGAAAACTTAAGGTCTTATAGAGCCGCACTTAAGATGTACATCAAGAAGAATGCCAAAAAGGATTCGTGGGCTAAACATTGTGAAAAAACAAGTGAGGCGGTGAGCCTTCGTAGAACCCTTGTCCTTAATCCCACGATCCCGGGGTACATAAAACACCCCGATGGATCATGATCAAACTCAAGCCTAAAAACGCTTGAACTCTTCATGGAAACTCATTTCCCCAGCTGTAAGAACCCAGGAAGTTCTGATTACTTTCAATCGAACACGCTGGATTTTACTCACACGGAATCAAATTTAGAACTAAAACAGCTTATTATTGAGCAGAAGATTATCTGGGCAATAAACTCGCTCGAACCCTATAAATCAGCTGGACCAGACGAGATATTTCCGGCTCTTCTTCAAATTGCTCTCAAAGTAATAACTCCTTGGCTTATGGTAATCTTCATAAGTTATGTATACGTCCCTAATAGCTGGAAGAAGTTGAAGGTAGTCTTTATCCCAAAAGCCGGGAAACCGACTCACTCGACCACTCAGGATTATAGACCAATAAGTCTCTCTTCGTTTCTCTTTAAGACTCTAGAGAGAATAATTGATGTACACGTTAGAAAACTTCTCAACGAAAACAATTTGAGCAACTACCAATGAGGTAGTTTCAAATATTGAGAAAAGCCTCGAACAAAAATAATATACCCTGGCGGCATTTCTTGGTATCGAGGGTGCGTTTAATAACGTAAAAACGGAATCAATCAAAACTGCCTTCGTTGAAGTTGGAGTTGAATCTGTCATTGTCGATTGGATCTTCACCTTGTTAAGTTGCAGAATTATCAACTCTCAATTGAGAGTTAGTAATATTGAGAAAATAGTTACCACAGGGAGGGGTCATCGCACCCCTACTCTGGATCTGGATCCTCGTAGTCAACAAAATTCTCTCACAAATTTTAAGGATCTTACTTACTTACTTAAGGTGGCGCTACAGTCCGTTGTGGACTTGGGCCTCAATCAACAGGCTCCGCCAGCTAGCTTGATCCTTAGCTAGTCGAAAACAACAGGCCTCGGAAACGGACGGATACACTGATGACGACCCAAGCAAATTTTAAGGATCAAGGTATAAAAATTGTAACATATGGAGATGATATAGTGGTTTTGGTATCAGGCAAGTTCCTTACCATCATCGAAAACATTATGGAAAACGCATTAAAGGATTTATCTTTTTGGTCGACTTAGAACGGTCTCGGAGTCAACCGCACCAAGTCAGAGCTAGTTTTGCTCACATAAAAAAACGAAAACTAGAGGGCTTCAACACTCCTTAACTAAATGGTATTCTCTAAAACTTTCTATAAGGAAGCTAAATTTATAGGAGTAATCCTTGACTCGAAAAGCTTACATGGAAGCGTAATACTGAGGAAAGAATGAAAAAAACACTACGTGCATTCTACACATGCAAAAAGACCCTCGATGTACATTGGGGTATGCGACCGCAAGTCATCCAATGGATGCTCACAGCGATTTTCAGACCCATTCTTACCTATGGCTCTATTGAATGTTGGAAAGTGGTGGAAAAATCAAGTTATCTCAAGAACCCGAATAAGGTACAAAGACTAGACTGTAAAGAAATAACAGGAGCTCAGAGATCCACACCACAAGCTGGGTTGGAAATGATATTGGATCTCCCTGCTTTGGATGAGTTCATAAGGTGCACGGCAGCCAAAACTGCAATTCCTTTAAAAGAACTAAGTTTTTGGAAGCACAGCACTTATGGACACGGGTCAATCTTACAATGGTATGACATGATTCCAGGACTGATGGAGACCACCGATTACATTCCCCCTTAACTAGATTTTGATAGGAAATTTTCTATTTGCATACCAGAAAGATAGGTTGCGGATCCTAATCTTCTATATATATAAAAGAACAGCCTAATTTTTGTGTTCGTTCGCTAACCGGGCACACTGGTTGACCGATTTTCCTAATTTTTTCTCTAAATGCAAGAGGTTTTAGGGTAGAAGGTTTAGCAAAAATAAAATGTATACTTTTCAAATCACAAATGGTTCAAATGTTAAAAATGCTAAAAAATTTTACATTTCGCACTCCAAAAAAAAATGATTAATATACGAATACCCAATTTCGTCTGAGAATTGTGATCGAAAAAAAATGTCAGTGAAGATATGAAATTATATGGAAATCATTTTTTTTAGCATCAATACGATCTGAAACTAAAACAAAAAAGCATCGGCTCCTGCTCCTTTTTGAATTGCGAGCGCGTTATTAGTCTTAAACCGACTTGACAAAATTAAAAAAAGTCGGCAATCGCCGAATTGTTGTGTTGAATGAGTGCACAATGGCGTACAAAAATGTACTTTAAGCCATTATTCCCATTACTTGAAGAATTTGGAGCCCTATATCTTTTGGCTGCTGAGGACAAACTTTGCCGATTATACCACGGTCAACTGCTCCAGACGAATTGAGTTGTTTAAAACCTTCTATTTAATGGCGGTGTTTCAGGAAACTTACATTGGCCACAAATGTTCGTGTGCAGTTACTTAACGATGTATCTATTGGAGCAGTTATAGATCCACTTTATAATCAGGTTGCAATATTAATCACACAATTGTCAGTTATTAAAATACATATATTTAATTCGATTTGTTTTCTTTACAGCTTCTATTAATCGTGAACACAAGTTACTATTTTCCAGTCGTAAATGGAATGCCTTATTATCTATCGCTAGGTCTTCCGATTTGCCGAGCCACTGAAAAGTTTCGTTTAATTTTAGTTCGTTGAGTGGCTGAGTTCAGCCAGCATTATTATTGTCGCTACAGCACTCCCCCGCCAGTTGAATCTCAGGGAACCGGATTCAACGATATCTTAGAGGACGTTCGATGAGGCGTCCTCTTCTGCTTCTTATCTCCGGTGGGCCTGAAGTGTGGTTTGCTGCGAAAGATACTTTTTTCTTAGGTTTGGTAGCAGGTGGTACTTGTATTACAGGTTTTTTTCATCTATTTCTAAATTTAAACCGAAATAAGGCTTTAAACGGTCAATGCCTATTGTGAGTTTATTACCGTTTATCAGCAGTTTAAATGTTTTATCATTTCGCGATATTACTTCAAAAGGGCCCTCATAAGGTCGCTGTAACGGTTTTCGGATTTTGTCTACCCGGACAAACGCGTGCGTGCAAGTTTCGAGTTCTTTGAAAATAAAAGGTTTTTCTTGGCGTTTGCGAGTAGGTGGACTTGGCTGTATTCTATTAAAATGTTGATTCAATTGTTTGGCGAAATCTGACTGATGTACTGAAGTTTTTTCGGATACGAAAAAATCTGAGGGTAGACGTATTGTTTTACCAAATGTGAGTTCGGCAGAACTTGCTTTGAGATCTTCGCGATAAGCCGACCGCAGGCCTAGTAGCACAAATGGAAGACTTTTTGTCCATTGTGGGTCATCGTGACATTTGAGAGAGGCTTTAAGTGTTCGGTGCCATCTTTCGACTAGACCATTGGCTTTCGGGTTATAAGCTGTAGTTCGATTGTGCTTAATCCCTAATTTCTTGCATACCTCGTTGAAAAGCTGCGATTCGAATTGCGCTCCTTGGTCGGTTACAACTGAAGTAGGTATGCCATAACGTGCAAACCATTCTTTAAATAACGCGGTGGCTACTGTTTCAGCGTTAACGTCACGCAAAGGAATTGCCTCTGTCCAACGAGTGTATCTATCGATGATGGTAAGGAGGTAACGAAAATCTTCGGATGGGCGTAGTGGTCCGACTATATCGATATGAATCTCATCAAAACGTTTTGAGACGGGTTCAAAATGTCCGAGAGGGCTTTTAACATGTCTTGAGATTTTTGATTTTTGACAATCTGGACAGGAACGTGCCCATTCTCTACACATTTTGTTCATTGAGGGCCAAACAAATTGTTTAGCTATCATTTTGACCGTGGATCTAGTACCAGGATGTGCCAGGTTATGAATACTATTGAAAACATCTCTGCGAAAGGTAGATGTTATGAAAGGTCGCAATTTGTTTGTCGATGTGTCACAAATGAGAGTGAGTGACGAGTTTGGGATAGAAACCTTTTGCAGTTTAAGTGACTGTTTGGCAGACGTAAGCTTTTCCAGTTCTTTGTCGTTGATTTGCGACTGTGCGATTGCTTTAAAATCTATACCAGATGGTAATGATATTTCATAGAGTCGGGACAGCGTATCAGCGACAACATTTTCTCTACCAGGCACGTAATGTATGTCGGTTGAAAACTGACCTATAAAATCCAGTTGTCTAGCCTGCCTGGGAGAGGCTTTGTCTGGTTTCTGGCTAAAAGCATAGGTAAGTGGTTTGTGGTCCGTAAGGATACGGAAGTTCCTGCCTTCTAAAAGGTAACGAAAATGTTTGATAGCTAAATACGCCGCTAGCAACTCCCTGTCATAAGCACTGTATTTTTTTTGACTATCATTTAGCTTTGCTGAATAGAAGGAAAGGGGTTGCCATCCTTGCATGTCTCTTTGCTGTAATACGCCGCCTACAGCTACGTCTGAAGCATCCACGTAAAGTGATATTTGCTTATTACTTGCTGGGAAACTTAACAGAGTTGCGTTACAAAGTTCTTCTTTGCATTTTTGAAAAGATTCATTTGCGTCGGTATCCCATATAATAATTGATTTATCGTTTTTCTTTTTTCGCCCTTTGAGAAACTTTGTGAGTCGTATTTGGGATACGGCTGCTGCTGGTATAAACCTCCTATAAAAATTAAGCATTCCCAAAAAACGGCGAAGTTCTTGGACATTAATTGGGCGCTTAAAATCCGTTATCGGAGGTGGTTTGGTGTAGGCTATGTGGTCCGATTATCCCAAAAATGATTTCTTCTCTACCCAGCTTAGCATTAAAATATCCAAGGACAATTTTAATGTCATAGTTAGGACATTGCTCATAGGTCTTGTTGAGGAGCTCTTTGGTGTCTCTATCCTTTTCCTCAGTGGGGGCGTGAGCGCAGATGAACCTGATATTGGTGAAGTAAGCCTTGATACGGATTGTCGTGATGCGCTCATTCACTGAGTTGAAACTCAAGACCTTCCTCCTGAGTCAAGTCCCAACAGTCGCCGTAGTAAATATCGCAGTTATTCATTTTACGTAGGCCCGGACCATCCCATCGCATTTCTTGGATTGCGGTTATGTCTGCGTTATAGCAGTCAAGGGCTTCCGCTAGTTGTTCGGTTGCACGTGGACTGTTAAGGGACCTAACATTCCAAGTGCAAAACCGAAATTCGTTGTCCTTAAATTGTTTGCGTGGGTCGGCATCATTAATTCCGTCCGTATCCGAGGCTTATTGGTGTTTTGGAACCATGTCTTCTTTATGTGGCCGGGCGGCAGTCACCCCAGGTCTTTAGTTTAACTCTAAGACGAAGAGCCGGCTAAACCGCTCCTAAGGTGTTCACTAAGTAGTTCATCCTGACTAGAACTGTAGACGTCACCGTTGATGCAAACATCCTCCCCCTCTCTCTCTCTTTGCTGCCGCCAACAACTTCCCACTGGGGTTGGAACCAAATCTTTGGTTTAAGGTACTGGGCACCCGATGTTCACCACGGGGAGGTGGAGAGTAGGAGTTGATAGACAGAGGTTTCTGTGGACGCTTGTGTCCTCTTGAATACACGTGTCTACCCTTCGAACATCGAATAAACTATCAAGAAACAAAAATAAGCCACCCACGAGAAGATCAATAAACTATCAAATTATTTTACTTTTTTTTCAGTACCGCTTTTGTGTTAGTGGTTGTGCATCGGCTCATAGTATTTTAATTAACATGGATAAGAAGGCATTGACGTTTGGTCGTAATCCCAACGGACAGCTAGGTCTACCAGATGTCAAACTCTGTGAAAAACCAACAATCGTCCCAGCATTACAACACTTAAATGTCATTCAAGCTGCTTGCGGCAGACATCATTCCCTATTTCTCACAGACACTGGCACCGTTTACGCTTGCGGTGAGAACAAAATGGGTCAATGTGGTGTCGGTAATCTTCAGGCAACAATCAATACTCCAACAAGAATAAACTACCGAGGACCACCAATTATTAAAGTTGCATGTGGTGCTGAGTTTTCTGTTATCCTTGATATAAAAGGCAATTTGCATACCTTTGGCTTGCCAGAATTCGGACAACTTGGCCACAATACTGACGCCAAGTACTTTGTCAATGCAAATAAATTATCATTCCATTATGAAACCTCGCCCAAGAAAGTCGTTCTCTACATTGAGAAGTCAAAGGAGGGTCATGTGACTCCAGTTGACAATGTTCAAATTGTTGACTTTGCTTGCGGGAATAACCACACTGTAAGTATTGACGGCTTTTAAAAATGTCTTCTGAGTTCTAAGGCTGTTTTCAAAGGTTGCAGTTGATTCCAAAAGACGAGTGTACAGCTGGGGATTCGGTGGATTTGGAAGGTTGGGACATGCTGAACAGAAAGATGAGATGGTGCCCAGGTAACTTTTGATTTGAAAGATTAGTTATTCCACAGCTAACCAAACATATACATGAATATTTTTTAAACAGACTTATTAAATACTTCGATACACAAGGACGTGGTGTTCGAAGCGTTCACTGTGGTTCAACATTCAGTTTAGCTGTAAATGACATTGGTGTTCTCTTTTTATTTGGACAAAACAAAAAGACTGGCGAAGCAAACATGTATCCAAAACCAGTACAGGATCTCTCAGGTAACATATAATTTATACTTACTTACTTATCCGGGTCACAATCCATTAAGGATCTCAGCCTGAGATACTGCAGCCATCCATCGTGAACGGTCCCTCGTCTTTGTATCGTAGGTTCGGTCTTCCTTGTCGTCTCGAACCAGTGGACTGGGATGAGAAGACTTTCTTGGCTGGAGCGTTGTCGTCCATTCGCTCGATGTGGCCGAGCCAGTCGTCTTATCTTGGCCTTCTGGACTACATCCACATCTTGGTACAGCTCGTACAGTTCTCGGTTGAACCTTCTTCTCCATTCGCCATCATCGCATATGGGACCGAAAATCCGTTGAAAAATTTTCTTTCGAGAGTGCCCAGTATCGATTATCCTTTTTTACTTATCGTGGAGCACTCGGCGCCGTAGAGTAGGACTGGTAAAATCAAAGTTTTGTATAGCAGTTTTGAACACAGTTGTTTTGCCTCGGATCTCCACTAAGGTGTCATTTGTAGGATTGATGTTTGTTCCACGGTAAGTGAACTTCTTAACTACCTCGAAGTTGCTGTGACGTTTTGTCCTAGGAGATGTCGCTTTGTTTGTTGTTAGCATGTAATTTGTTTTATCCTCATTCACTTCAAGACCAACGAGTTTCGCCTGTTCTTCAATCGCTGTGAAGGCCTCAAGCACAGCTCTCTTGGATCGACCGAGGATGTCAAGTTTGTCAGCATAGCCTAGGAGCTGGGTGGATTTGTTGAACATAGTGTTTTCCGTGCTCACACCTGCCTTGCGCACTATCTGCTCCGGGACTATGTTGAGAAAGTCACATAACAACGCATCTCCTTGTCTAAGCCCTGCGCATGTTTGAAACAGCTCGGATGAGCTGTTACCCATTTGCACACTGCACTGCGTATTCTTTAGCGTCATGTGGCACAGCTGGATCAGTTTGTTCCGGATCCCGAATTCAGACATCGTCATCATAAGCTCTTGGCGGTGGATGCTATCATAATCAGCTTTGAAGTCGATGAAAATATGGTGGGTTTCGACTTGAAATTCGTTGGTCTTTTCCAGGATCTGCCTCAGTTTGATTATTATGTTCTATCGTTGTTCTGCCTGGCCTAAAGCCACTCTGGTACGTGCCGATTATTGTGTTGCAGAACGGTTTAAGACGCTCATACAGTACGTTGGATAGGATTTTGTATGCAACATTAAGCAGGGACACGCCGCACGATGACCTCCTCCATATTTAAACAGTTCCGCAGGCATGCCATCCAACCCGGCGGACTTGTTATTTTTTAGCTTTTGAATGGCTCTTTCTACCTCTTTTTTTTTTGTATTCATTATTCTTTATTACTTCAAAATTTTAAAATTAAATATAATTACAATCTGTAAAAGACAAAGAAAAAAGAATAATAGATATCATTCTGTAGTTAATGAAAACTAGTAACGAATGATCCTTTATAAAAAGAAAAAATAGGAAAGTAAACAATGATGTTTTCATTGAATGGTCTTGCTTCTCTTTCGTCATTAGCCCGCTCGACATTTTGTGCATTCAGTAGCTGTTTGAAGTGCTGCTTGAAAACATCTACAATTCCCTGTGCTTCGGTGATTAGGTTTCCTTAACTGTTTCTAAATGCCTGTGTCGCGGTTCTGAAACCAGAAGCTTTTTGCTTCGGCCTTTTAAAAAAAAACCGGTAGTTGTCCCTAGACTCTTCTAAATCTTTGAGCTGAGAAACTGCGGATTATATTTTGTTCCTTCGCAGGATCTTTTTTCTCATTTCTTCTTTTTGTTCGATACCCTTCTCTTGCTGCTCTTGTTTTCCGTTGCAGCATCTGCAAACGTGCATTTTCCGCCTCTCTTTTCAATAACGCGTACCCATCATCATACCACGGGTTTTTTTTACGAGGGTGGCTGACAACATATGGTGGTCTCGGCTACATGTTTTATTACTTCGCGATATTGGTTCCACAAGGTGTTGACATCTGTGGTATTTGGGAGGACGGCAGAGAGTCGCTCACTCTGGCGATCACTGTAGTCTCTGGTATTATCCGGAGTTCCAAGGCAACAGATATTGAACTTCTTTCTTGGAGCCGCACGTGTTTTTTTGTCGTTTCATAGTCGAGCTCTATACATAGCCACTACCAGAAAGTGGTCAGAGTCGACATTTGCTCCTCGGCAAGTGTGCACTTTCAAGATGTTGGATGCGTGCCTTGCGCCAATTAGCACATGGTTCTATTTGGTTGGTGGTACGACCATCCGGAGATCACCAGGTTGCTGCGTAGATCTTTCGTCTTGAAAACCTAGTGCTACTTCTCACCGTGTTACGAGCTGCAGCAAAGTCGATTAGTCGGAAGCCGTTACCTGTTGTAACTTCGCCAGATGTCTTCCTTCCCGATTATTGCATTGAATTCTCCGAGTACGATTTTGCCGTCGTACTCTGGACAGGCTCCGTAGGCTTTATCCAGGAGGTCGTAAAAATACTTCTTGATTGACTCCTCGGTATCATCGGTAGGGGCGTGTTTTGATGATGATGTTTTGTAGTGTGGCCTTGATGCGGATTACACCCAGGCGATCACTAAATGTCTTGAAATCCATGACTTTCGATCTAAGCCGATTCCCCACGACGAATCCGCATCCAAATATGTGCATTCTTTGATGACAGCTGTAATAAATGTCGCAATTTTTCATTTTCATTGTCATTGATCCTATCCATCGTATTTCCTGGATCGCAATGTCTGCCTTATACTGCGTGAGAACAGATTCAAGTTTTTGAGTTGCACCTTGAGTGTAGAGTGTTCTAACATTCCAGATACAAATTCTCAATGCATAGTCCGTTGTCGTTCCGGGTCTGGTTACCATAAGCGGGGGGTCATTATCCGAGGCTGGTGTCTCTCTCATAACTATCAAGTTTGTTTTTACTGTGGAGGGGTTTTTAGCCCCTCGCACTAACCTCCAAATTTGTTGGGCCGTTGATTAGGTGTTTCTGTTTCTCCGTTTTGCACTCGCGCTTACAAGTTCCGCAAGTTGTATCTAGTGATATAACCAGTACCCGGTGGTTACCACGAGGATGTAAAATAAACACTTGCAGCCTTATTTATTAGATTTCACTAATACTCGTTTGAAACCCGGAATAGTTATAACGAGAATAAGCACGTACATCAACCTATTCCTCCTTATTTATAAAATATTTTCCTACTAGTTTTAGTTATGCCCTGCTTATGTCAAATTTTGTCCTATAAAATTGACCGATCTAAAACTCTGGTTATTGAAAATGTAGCAAATCTGACACCTTT
>CAKKXW010000637.1:0-19823 GCA_920937365.1 Sphaerophoria rueppellii | reverse complement strand
AAATTGCAGCGTCTTACCATCAGGAACAGAAATAATACAACCCTGAACTCGACTGACAACACAGCAAAGTTTGACAGCACATACCCCAAAAATTGACAGCACATACCCTAAAAATGGACATCATCAGACATTTTTGTTGCTTCACTCACGTACACTATACATGTAGCTAACACCGCTTCCTGTACTTCTTATTTAATGGGTGTGTTGGCTTTGTTTTTTTTTCGAGAACTGTCAAATTTTAGACGTGTTCACTTAACACTTTCTTTAAAAACAACACTAGCTTCACACTAGATAGCATCGAACTAAAAAGTGTCTATTATTGAAGAAAAATAAGAAAACTATTTTTGAGTTAACAATTTGCTAAGTAGTATCACGTTAATGAGTTAAACACAGGCCGACTATAATTTTGCGCCAATGTTTTTGTCCTTAGCTTATTGTAATTCCATAGAAAGAGTATCTTCTGATTCAAATATTTTGGCAAGCAGAGCTCGGAAATGAGTTTGGTTTTCAGTAGTAAGCTTAATAAAGTGAGAACTATAAAATACTCAATTGAGCGAAATCGTATTCTTCATGATTATCGAAAAATATCATTGGACAGAAAAAAAATCTTCTGAGACCCATCGAATGATACATCAAAAGAATGGTCTGCTCGAAGTCTATTCATCAAAATTGATAACCTTTTGAAGGCCTATTAGCTGATATTGTCATAAAATTTAATGGGTTATATAAAAATGGATTTTTTGTTTCTTTATATGGACTACTGAACGGCCAGTGACTTAACGTAGCATCAAAGAAAATGGTCAAAAAGCGTTTAATTGCAACAACAAGGCGGCCAGTTGATTAGTCCATTTTTTTTTTTAGATAATACGCTCATCAAACTTACTCTGTGTGTTGTGGCTTGTTGCACCATTCTGTTGAAATCAAGTAGTCCAAGTCCATATCTATCAATTCGGGTCAAAAACAATCGAAAAAGCTGGCAGTAACCTGACAATCGTTTTTGCCGACGAAAAAATATCACCGCCGGCATGCAAACCTCACGAAACAGTTGTTTATTGTGGATGCAGTTATGATTCAGAAAGCAAATGTAGATTTCAAGTGAACAATCACGCAGATTTTTCTAAAGAACCCATTGGGAAATAATGAGCTTCGTTACTATAGATTACTATTCAACCAACCCGTTGTTTCACTGAAACGGCAACATCACACCCTGTGGATACGTTTTACTTAAATTATTACCCTTTCACATTCACTTACTTTTCCATCAATAAAATTTGTTTAAATTTCTTAATAAAGGCGCAATAAAAGTACACAAACGTCACTTTTGAACCTTTGAACTTTTCTCGATTCCCTTTCCCCACACTTCACTCAATTCACTTTGCTTTCAAAATAATAAAGGGTTCCAACTTCAATTTCCCATATTGTCTGTCTTAATAACATATAATTCAACATCAATAGCCTCCAAGCCACACCTTTTACTCCGTAATACAGTCATTTTCATTGAAAACAAAAAAATAAAGCAAAAAGCCAAAGAAAAACACTTTACGGCTTTAATAACACACCTAGGCCCCAGTCTCTTAAAGAATATTCCAATTACCAGAAAAAAGTGAAATGTCTATACTCATAATGTTATCATTTAAATTTCAACCATGTATTTGACACTTCTCTATCCACTGTACACAAGTGCGAGTCTCTCTATGAGCCACTTCGAAAAAAGGTTCACGTATACCTAAGTGACTTTAAAAGAAAATAGCTTCTCGGCTCTCGAAAATATAGAGACATTCATATTTAATACTCCAAAGAACTACCCGATCCCTTTCGTTAGCCTTCAAACCGCTTTTTAGAGGTCACGTGCCGTTTGCCTATACATTTGACAACCCACGACCCAAGACCAACCCATCGATGTACCTACGAAAAAAAAGAAGGAACCTAAAAGTCAATAAAGACATTGTGTAGGACGAAAAACAAGGAGACTCTCACCCAACACTCTATTGATGGTTCGTTCGTCCTTGTCCTAGTCTCTGAGTATTATACAAGCCAGCTTTTAGCGTCTTAGAACCAATTTAAAAGCAGCTTGATATTTCGAAAATCCTATGAAAATGAAAGTCAAATCCCTGTCTGCATTAAAGAAATTAAAACTGTCAAGTCGAAGGAGGGGAGGCAGAAGAAGCCTCTTGTCAACCAGGTTCCTAATGCTATTTTATTGAAAAGTTATCTTTCCAGAGGCACCCACTCTTCCGGCCGGCCGACCAACAAACCAACTGACAAACTGAACAAAACGTTTAACCTCCTTTGTTTTCATTTCGATTTGAGGAGGAGTGTTGGCTGGTGAGAAGACAGGTGTCCATTAGAATTAGGCATCTGCAAACCCCGCTGTGGCGCCGACGACGATGGAGAACGTCTTTACCTATGTATTCAAAAATCAATTGTTCCCATTATTGTAATGAGATTACCGTTAAGAGACAGTTTTTTCTGTTCTTCGAGGAAGTCTTCGTTCTTTTAAAGCTTCTTTTTTTATTTCTTTTCCAATTTTACGAGGCATCATCACCTTAGCTAACTACTTTATTTTCGCTGACTTATAAGACGCTTCCTTCATCGAGCTTATCTTCGAGCTGACAATTTGAGCGGAGACGACTCTTGTTAGGTAGTTGAATGTCCAAGCGATTTAGAGATAGAGCGAGAGGCGGATTATGTGATTGTCTTCTGTTAAGCGGTACTCGATAGCAGCTTGTCAGAATTGGCGGGTCTTCTTTTGCAGTTTGTATAATAAAAAGTCCACTATCTTGAGGTGAACGTAATTTTATTTGCATTTATAGACTGATCTGGAGATTTAGTTCTGTTTGCTTTTGTGGACTCACTGGGTCGATTTCAATTTTGATGTGTATACTTTGTGTTGGAAGTTTAAATTGGATTAATCGTTAAATTGGTGGAGATGAAGGTGACAATTGAGTCGTAAATAATACCTTTAAGGTGGCAAGGATGGATGAGTAGTTTAAGAAACAGTTTAACGAGGACTTAGGGGGATTTAGGGAATGAGGGCAAGGTAGATTGAACTAAGGATTGAATGAAGACTTACAAGTTTGTTTTTCATATGCGGAGCACAAGGTGGCTTAAGCTATTTTTTAAAATTATTTTTCAATAAGTCTGACTAACGAAGGAGTGTTCCCACTAAGGCACTCCCACCGGGAGGGGACGGGCAGCGAATGAATTTCTTCTTTGGAATCAACGGTGGCGTCTCCAGTTCTAGTTAGGCCGAACTACTTGGTGAACACCTTTACGGGCTACTTCGACTTATTTGAAGCCCAGGCCGTAAAAGGAGCGGTTTTTCCGGCTCTTGCACTTGGAGTCACATCGAGTGCCTGGTACTCCAGGTTGGGGGTTGTGCGTTTGGGTGACTTCCCGACCAAGTAGAAAAAATTTTAGTTGCGAAGCAACAACAGGCCTCGGAAACGGACGGATACACTGATGACGACCCAAGCAAATGTACAAAGGACAACGATTTTCGGATATGCACGTGGAATGTTAGGTCCCTTAATAGACCGCGTGCTGCCGAACAGTTAGCGGAGACCCTCAACTGCTACAAAGCAGACATTACCGCTATCCAGGAAATGCGATTGGATGGACCGGGCAAAAGGAGGATGAAAAACTGCGACATCTACTATGGTAATTGTTACCGAGAGCAACAACAGCGACTATTTGGATGCGGATTCGTCGTGGGAAGCAGACTCAGGCAAAAAGTCTTGAGCTTCAAATGTGTGAGCGAACGCATCACGACAATCCGAATCAAGGCTAAATTCGGCAACATCAGCCTAATATGTGCGCATGCCTCCACAGAAGAGAAAAAGGACGACACCAAAGACGAGTTCTACGAGCTCCTCGACAAAACATACGAGCAATGTCCTAGTTATGACATTAAAATTGTCCTCGGCGATTTTAACGCAAAGCTGGGAAAAGAGGACATCTTTGGTGGAACGGTCGGAAAGCACAGCCTGCACGACACCACATCCGATAACGGATTCAGGCTGATCGATTTTGCTGCGGGGCGAAATGTTGTGGTAGCAAGCACCTGGTTCCCTCATCTCAACATCCATAAAGGTACATGGAGATCTCCTGATCAATCAACCGTCAACCAGATTGATCACATTGCGATCGACGGAAGGCACTTGTCCAGCATTTTAGATGTTCGAACTTTCCGAGGAGCTAACATCGACTCGGACCACTACCTCGTCGTAGCCAAGGTAGTGCTACGAATATCCCGACAACGGCCAAAACAAGGAAATGCTGCAAGAAAATTCGACGTCGGACGGCTACAATCGCAAGAGATCGCCAGATCATTCTCTGATCGAGTGTCAAGTAACCTCTTAAGGAGTCCTATGCCGCCAACATCAAGTATCGAAGACCAGTGGCAACATTGCCAGAGAGCAGTTAGAGATGCCGCCTCTAATGTGCTGGGTTTCACACAGCCACCAAAACGAAACCCCTGGTTTGATGAAGAATGCAGGCAGGCCCATGCAGCCAAGCAGGAGGCATACAAAGCGGCGCTGCATAGAAGGACAAGAGCTGCTCGTGAGCTCTACGAGCAAAAGAGGAGAGAGGAACGCCGGCTTCTCAGGAGGAAAAAGAGAGAGCATGAGAAGCGTCAGATCGAGGATGTTGAGAGAGCCAACAGCAGGAATGAAGTTCGGAGGTTTTACCGAAAGGTTAAACAGCTGGCTCAAGGTCATCGAGCAAGAACTGATGCCTGCAGAGATAAACAAGGGAACATCATAGTAGAATCGCAGTCAATGCTGGGGATTTGGAAAGACCACTTCTGTAGATTGTATAACGGCGACGACGAACAAAATACCGCCGTCAGACAGGAGCCT
This sequence comes from Sphaerophoria rueppellii, assembly GCA_920937365.1. Classification (NCBI taxonomy): domain Eukaryota; kingdom Metazoa; phylum Arthropoda; class Insecta; order Diptera; family Syrphidae; genus Sphaerophoria; species Sphaerophoria rueppellii. Next base: position 14,961 of record CAKKXW010000637.1, on the reverse strand, counting down.
TTCATCGGACACGATGATAGCCAACAATTCCGTGAACCCGACCTAGAAGAAGTGAAAACCGCAATATCACGGCTGAAATCCAACAAAGCCGCTGGAGCAGATGGACAAGCTGCTGAGTTGTTCAAAGCAGCAGGCGACGAGCTAGATAGGAGCATGCACCAAATCATCTGTAAGATATGGTCAGAGGAATGCATGCCCGATGAATGGAACCTCAGCATTGTTTGCCCGATCCTGAAAAAGGGAGATCCTCTAAACTGCGCCAACTATAGAGGAATAAGTCTACTAAACATCGCCTACAAGATCCTCTCTGCCGTAATATGTGAACGTCTGAAGCCTTTCGTCAACAATCTGATTGGTCCTTATCAATGTGGCTTCAGGCCAGGAAAGTCAACCATCGACCAAATTTTCACGTTGCGGCAGATCCTGGAAAAGACCAATGAACTCCAAATCGATACCCACCACCTTTTCATCGATTTTAAGGCCGCGTATGACAGCATCTACAGAGACGAACTGTACAAAGCTATGTCTAGTTTTGGCGTCCCTGCCAAGCTCGTTCGCTTGTGCAAAATGACGATGGAGAACTCACGCTGCTCCATCAAGGTTGGCAACGAGCTTACGGAATCTTTCGACGTCAAAAAAGGATTCAGACAAGGCGATGCACTGTCATGCGATTTCTTTAACATCGTTCTTGAGAAGATAGTGCAGAACTCCAACGTCAACACCAGAGGCACTATCTTCCAAAAATCTGTTCAACTTCTCGCGTACGCCGATGATATTGATATAATGGGAAGAACACAGCGTGATGTCAATGGCGCCTTTGTGAGAATTGAGACAGAAGCGGCAAAAATGGGTTTAGCGGTAAATGAGGGAAAAACGAAGTATATGCTGTCTTCGAGGAAGGACACCCAACACCGACGGCTCGGGCAGAACGTCACAATAGACACGTATAACTTCGAGGTAGTAGAGGAGTTTGTCTACCTAGGCTCCGCTATAAACACGGGCAATAACACCAGCGCCGAGATCAGACGAAGAATAACTCTTGCTAATCGCTGTTTCTTTGGGCTTAGAAAGCAATTGAGTGGAAAAGCCCTCTCTCGAGCAACTAAGGTAAAACTGTACAACACACTCATCATCCCAGTCCTGCTGTATGGTGCAGAAGCATGGACCCTGACAAAATCGGATGAAAGTGCCTTAGGCTGTTTCGAGAGGAAAGTTCTTCGGGTCATCTTTGGCCCCGTGTGCATTGAAGGGGAATGGCGAAGAAGATACAACAGCGAACTTTACGGGTTGTACAACGACATGGACCTAGCCAGAAGGGTCAAGGTCCAGAGACTCAGATGGCTCGGTCATTTAGAGCGAATGGACACCAATGCTCCGGCCCGGAAAGCCTTCGACACTATTCCGAGGGACGTAGGAGGAGAGGAAGACCGCGACTCAGGTGGCGCACTCAAGTGGAAGAGGACCTCAATCAACTTGGAGTGCAAAACTGGAGACGACTAGCTAAGGATCGAGCTAGCTGGTACAGACTGTTGATTGAGGCCCAAGTCCACAACGGACTGTAGCGCCGCCTTAAGTAAGTAAGTAAGTAAGTCTGACTAACAACAACTTCTAACCATGCAAAATACAACCCTGTCTTACTCCACTTTGGACTTTAAACCCATCAGTTTTCAAGGAAGCGTCAAACCTTAAACAAATGCAATGTAAGAAACCAAAGTAAATCAATCAAATTAAGCTTTAAATGCATATTTACTCAAAAGCCTGTAAATTATAATCAAAAAGTCATAAAATCAAACATTGACATTTGCCTAATCTCCCCCAAAAGTCATTCACTTCGCCATAAACCGCATTCATTAGGCCACTTAAAAGGATTACACATTTGACAAACGCATACACACAGACACAACAACACACCGCGGCACGTTAACGTCTCTATCGTGATTAAAGTGGGATTAGTCCTGGATAAATCACACAAATCAGATGCATTATGCGATTAAGCTTGTGTATTTTTAATTATTACTTTGGCTAATTATATGACAGTGACAGCCCATAGCGCGTTGTCGTCGTCGGTCGTTCGTCGTCGACCATGACCCAAAAGGAGACGGTGGTGGTGGCATGTTTTTGTTCAGACTTAAATAGATACGGGACCACCAACTATGCCACAGCCGAGGCGATTGCCACTTAGCGAGCTGCTTGTTCTTTGGTCGATTGTCATGTTAATCCCCAAAATACGCCCAAGAGGCAATGGGCGGTCGAGGCAATATTGAAGCGGCTTAAGTTTTCACGCATAATCTCGGACCATGCGAAGGATTAGGAATACACACCCGTCATCGCTAAATTGCCTTTGCTATTGTTCGATGGTCGTTTGGTCCGACTACTGAGGATTGCGGAACATATAAATGCCTTCGCTCGTGGTGGCACAGGCGATAAGAGAGCCTTTTGGCTAAGTCCATTAATGTAATGTTATTCAGAAAAATAACAAAAAATGCCTTTTGCCAAAAAAAAAATGCAATTAAAGACGATAATTCTTATCTCGGCCTCAATGATTTAGAGACTGGTTGCCAAACAAAAAGGAAACACTCTGTCCAAAGGGATTAGAACAAGAGCCAAGCAGCGGGCGCTGATAAGGAGAACAAAAACAAGATGACGAGGGACTCAGGCTTGAACGGAAACCGGAGACCATGATGCATTTGGGATAAGTGCTGTCCCTTTGCAGTTAATTGCATTAACAGGTATTTTTTCCTTTTTACATTTTTTTTCGCTGCAATTTGCATTCCAAATTCGGAGAAATGAACCTGCTTCGGAGATCTCTTCGGGATGTCTCCAGAAAAACGACTCAATTGCTTTCTTTTGTCCTGACATTTTGAATTCTTGGAAAAAGTGTGCAGGGACTGCAAAAAAAGTGTCAGTCGTGGGAAAATTAATGTTTGTGATGTTGAAAGGCATTTTGGAAAATATTTAACCTGTCGTGCTAGTTTTTTTTTCGTTGGAGCAGGTAGATCATCAATTAATGTTTCAAATGACTGTTGGCAATGGTCATTATGATGAAATCTTTTAAAGATTTGAGATCAGGAAGCTTAGATTTGGAAAATATGACAAAACGTGGTTGAAAATAGGGTTCGCTTGTTTTCAACAGTGATAAATATTACATAAAGAATTTATTGAAATTTGGTTAAATAATGCAGCTATTGTGGACAGGAATGATTGAAAGATGCCCATGCTTTTGGTTAATGATGAGAAACCGGCTCCAAAACCTGGAAGGATCTAAGCCTGAGATACTGCACCTTTCCATCGGGAACGGTCCCTCGCATCATGCACACTCCAGTCGCCAAAAACAAGTGCTCTGGCATCCGCAGTCACTTGGTCCTTGTACCGAAGGTTCGGTCTTCCTTATAGTCTCGAACCTGAGGGCTGCGATGAGAAGATATACTTGGTTGGAGCGTGGTCGTTCATTCGCCTAATGTGGCCGAGCCAATGTAATCGTCATTTCTTTGCTTTCTGAACTACATCCACATCTTCGTACAGCTCGTACAGTTCGTGGTTGAACCTTCTTCTCCATACAGCATTGTCGATCACGGGACCGAAAATCCGTCGAAGAATTTTTCTTTTGAAAGTGCCCAGTATCAATTCCCCTTTTTTACTTATCGTCCTACACTCGTAGAGTACTTACTTACTTACTTAAGGATGGCGCTACAGTCCGTTGTGGACTGCCGTGCGGTCCTTAGCTAGTCGTCTCCAGTTTGCACTCCAAGTTGATTGAGGTCCTCTTCCACTTCAGTGCGCCACCTGAGTCACAGTCTTCCTCTCCTCCTACGTCCGTCGGGAGAAGTGTAGAAGGCTTTCCGGGCCGTAGCATTGGTGTCCGCTCTAAATGACCGAGCCATCTGAGTCTCTGGACTTGACCCTTCTGGCTAGGTCCATGTCTTTGTACAACCCGTAAAGTTCGCTGTAATAATTATCTTCTTCGCCATTACCCTTCAATGCACACGGGCCCATAGATGACCCGAAGAACTTTCCCCTCGAAATAGCCTTAAGGCACTTTCATCCGATTTTATCAGGGTTCATACTTCCGCACCATACAGCAGGACTGGGATGATGAGTGTGTTGTACAGTTTTACCTTAGTTGCTCGAGAGAGGGCTTTTCCACTCAATTGCTTTCTAAGCCCAAAGAAACAGCGATTAGCAAGAGTTATTCTTCGTCTGATCTCGGCGCTGGTGTTATTGCCCGTGTGTATAGCGGACAAACTCCTCTACTACTTCGAAGTTATAAGTGTCTATTGTGACGTTCTGCCCGAGCCGTCGGTGTTGGGTGTCCTTCCTCGAAGACAGCACATAATTCGTTTTTCCCTCATTTACCGCTAAGCCGTAGAATAGGACTGGTAAAGTCAAAATCTTGTATAGCAGGCACTTTGTCTTTCGAGTGAATAGTTTTGAACCCAGTTGTTTTGATAAACCGAAGTAGCAGCGGTTCTCTAGGATATTTCTTCGTCAGATCTCCACTAAAGTGTCGTTTGAGGGATTGATGTTTGTTCCAAGGTAGGTGAACTCCTTAACTACTTCGAAATTGCTGCTACCAACAGTGACGTTTTGTCCTAGGCGGTCGGCAGGTGTTGTTTTGTTTGTTGATAGCATGTATACTTTTTTTGTCCTTATTCACTTCAAGACCAACGAGTTTCGCCTGTTCTCCAATAGCTGTGAAGGCCTCAAGCACAGCTCTCTTGGATTGTCCCATGATGTCAATATCGTCAGTATATAGCTTAGGAGTTGGGTGGATTTCTTGACGATAGTCTTTTCCATGCTCACACTCTCTAGCGCATTATCTGCTCCAGGACTACGTTAAAGAAATCACATGGCAGCCATCTCCTTAAGCCCTGCGGGTGTTTGAAAGAACTCGAATGAGCTGTTACCCATTGGCACACTGCACTGCTTATTATGCAGCGTCATGCGACACAGTTGGATCAGTTTGTTCAGCATCCCGAATTCAGGCATCGATTTACTAAGCTCTAGGCTGTGGATGCTATCATAAGCGTTGAAGTCGATGAAAAGTTGGTGGGCTTCGACTTGAAATTCGTAGATCTTTTCCAGGATTTGCTTCAGTGTGAATATTTGGTCTATCGTTGTTCTGCCTGACCTAAAGCCACACTGGTACGTGCCGATTATTGTGTAACAGAACGAATTAATACGCTCACACAGTACAACAACATTTAGCTAGGATATGCCTCGGTAGTTTTTACATGACATAAGATCGCCTTTTTTGTAGTTGGAATATTCGGAGCTTATACACCCAGTCAGTGGACATGCATTCTTCCTCCCACACTTGATGAGAGAACATATTTTAAATCCCGGAGATGAAGCGCTATAAATGTGCTTAAGCCAGAAATCGAAAGAAATTGTTTTTGGAGCGCTGAAAGTATTTGGCTTTCAATGGCAGATAGAATACTTGAAAGCCCTTATTTTGAAGTACAATTGTATAGCTGTTGCCGAGGAAAATTATAAGCATATCAATTTGAAATTGCGCGACAATCTTGCGCATGGCTACGAGACATTGAAAAGAATGTTTTGAATTTATCAACGTCGTAAGTTGCCAAGGGCCAGGAAAACTTTGGAAAAAATGTCCTATTAAAACACTTCAATATGAAATGTTCTGAAAAAATCAATTTCTTTGAAATCCTTACAGTTGCCAAAAACCTCTAAGATTTCCCACGACTTTTGTATATTTTCCTTATAAAATTTTAAATATACCCAACCCATCAAAACAATCTTTGTGCTACCTTATTTTCAAGATAATTAAACCCTTCTACCATTTCAAAAGCAGAATCCATCCCCACGTCAAAAGTAAAGCGATATCCTTGTAAGACATCTCTACACAAAAGCTCATATCAAAATCATTTCTCAAAAAAAAAAAAAAAATCCCGACCGTCTTTATTAAAAGACGAAACAACAAGCCCGTAAAATAAAACATAAATCAGTTTGTTGTCTTTAGACCATCTCTACCGGCAACCAAATAACCAAAACAATATCTCCAAAAAGCAATGAAATGAACCGAAGATAATTCCATAATCCTTAATATCTCAAATTGTGTGTCCCTTTCATCCTTTTCCAACAAACACAAACATTAATTAAACATGCCAACGGCCCATTTAACAATCTATCCTCAATAATCTTTAAGGGATTTAACAAAAAATTTATACTGACATGGGAGACAGTGAGAGAGAGAGAGAGAGCGGTCGAGGTAGTTCATAAGAAATTTTCAAATTGCTATAGAAATATCCTCAGCCACCACCCAGAAAACTGACAAAGCACAAAGTTGCCTGGTATCCTTGTTAATCGCAATAAAACCGATTATAACCACAGTAATAATTCTAAAATCCAAATAGAGTCCCGGACGAGCAAAAGTGACAGTATATTTACACCGACAACGACAAGACAAAAAAAAGGATAACAAATTAACTGATCCAATTTAGTGGGGGTTAGCAAAAAAGGACATTTATCAGAAGAACGAGCAAAAAAATGTATTTCACTCATTCAAGTCGTTTAATTACCTGCATAGTCCAGGATCTTTTTTTTTCGGTGCCTTAACCCTTTTCAAGGATATTTCAATTTTTTTTTAATTAAACGTATTTTTGTATTTTATTAACCGTGTCCTTTTGGCTCATAATCCTGTATGCAAATGTAATTATTGGCGCGCGATAAGAAAATGTTAATTGCGGCAACTTTGCATGTCATAAAGAGTATTGAAGTGAAGGTCCTTTTTTACGCTTCTCTTGAATTATCTATGAATTTATTGTGAAGGCGATACGAACGTGTGTACTGTATATGGCAGAATTAAGTAATCTGTGGCAAATCACCGAGCTGATTGTGTTGGTTCAAGGCATTTTATTTAAATGGCCAGCAATTAGATGGGAATTTATAATTGCCCACAAAAGGATATGTGTGCGATAAATGGACAATTGTTAAGTGCTGCGTTCTTGTATATCCTTTTTGCAAAGAATGACGTGGCTTTTCGATTCAGGGATGTTACATAACAATCGACAAGACCTTCATCTGGATTTACGTGTCCTTACCAAATGATCACCATTCTGAAAGAAAAGCAATGACGTGTCCTTAAAGAGCAGTGCTAACCAACAATTTCCTGGAAATCCTTTAAAATGTTCTTTTGTAAGAGGTCTGCAAACTTGTCCTGTCCCACATGTGTGGAGAGGGCGAGCACCTTCCCAATATGTCGGTCGGCCGGTTCGTTGCTGGTTGACTGCTGCGGGACTAGGCGAAAAGTGAAGAGTAGACAAAGTTCTTGCACTCTTCGAAGGATTATCCAAAGCAGCGATATAGGTAGTATATGGGCTGTGTGAAAGGAGAGTTTTGTTGGTGGTAATCGGATTTAAACTTCCTCTCCACAGCAATATAGGAGTAGCCCGGTTTGATGGGTAGGAGGAATAGGAGAGTGTGTGGTTCGTTCGTTTCTCTATTTACAACGGTGTGTAATTAACGCATCTGCAGGTACCTACCAATATCTGCTTTTGTACCTGGAATAAGGATGTTGGAAGTTTTAATTTTACAACGGCGCTGCGATGTTAAGCCCGGCTGCTTTTGTAGACACACTGCTTTTGACTAGTTCTTGGGTTATTTTGTAAAGCTTGCATAGCAGGATACATATGTGGGGTTGTGCGGCTGACTTGTCCTGTTTCGGCCTTGTTACACAAAGTACCGTTATAACCCCAAACAGAAGGTTACATATATCGTTTCTCTCATAGGGAAGTTTCCGGTAAATTTGTGGAGTAATATATGTGTGGTTTGGTAGGGGGTGGCCAAATGGAGGCGTTTCCTTGTGCATTAACAACACGAACAATTAAGCTGAAGCCCCCTTTCAAACACACAGGTATTGCGGCTAGTGATGCAACGATGCTTTTGTTCTACGGAGTTTGGTATGTGTATGAGCGATGCGGGCTTTTTTTTGATTTTTAAAAGAATTGATTTTGCTTTGTTTCAGTAAAAAATAAAGTGTAAACAGAATTTTAATCGTGTTTTGACTACTTTCGTTTTTCAGCTTACGAAACTGGGTCAGTTGAACGGAGAGAACTTTAAAAGTTGTGCGGGCATTGAAACGAAATGGCGAAAATTCGTAGGAACAAAAGTTTGATAACAGTTTTTGATGGAAATGGGTTGTGAAATGGTTTTTGCGCAAAAGCTTCTTATGTTGAAATTATTGATATTATAACTTTTGGGAGTTTACAACAGCATAAGTCTTACCACCAATAAGCCTCCTTTTCCAAACCTCCTCACAAGTCCTATGCTGCCAGCAGAAAATGTAGAGAACCAATGGCAACACTGCCAAGTGGGCACCAGAACAAAGCTCCTGGTTTGAAGATTAGTGCCGGCGACAACATGCAGCTAAACAAGAGGCATACAAAGCGGCGTTGCAAAGAAGGACACGAGCAGCTCGTGAGCTCTACGAGCAGAAAAGTAGAGAGGAGCACAAACTTCTCAGAAAAAAAGGAGCATCAGAAGCACGCGATCGGAAAGATAGAAGGATAGAAGGAACGAGATTTTAAAGTCTTACAAAAAGTTAAAACAAACCACCAGGAGCTTTACACCGTAAACCGAAGCCTGTACAGACTATCATGGGAACATCGTAGTGGAACTACAGTCACTAGTCAGTACTGAGGATATGATGGAAAGACAACTTTTCTAAGCTAATACGCCAGGCACACAGAACCATGCAATTTGAAAGCCAACAATTCCACCCACCCGACATTGACGAAGTGAAGATAGCGGTATTTTACTCTTACCTTAAGTCAAACAAAGCCGCTGGAGCAGACTGTGTTGTTCCGTGTTGTGTGAACGTTTGAAGCCTTTCGTCAACAACCTGATAGATCCTTATCAGTGTGTCATCAGATCCGGAAAGTCCACCATCGATGATATATTCACTCTACGGCAGATCTTGGAGCAGACCCAGGAACTCCATATCGATACCTTCCACCTTTTCATCGATTTCAAGGCCGCATATGACAGTGTCTATAGAGACCAACTATGTAAGTATACAAAGCAATGTCTAGTTTTGACAATGGAAAACTCACGCTGTTTCATCATGGCCTAAGAAAACCTAACGGATGCATTTGATGTCATGCGATTTCTTCAACATCATTCTTGAAAAGATTAAGAAAAACTCAAACGTCACCAGAGGAACAATCTTTCAAAAAATTGTTCCTCTGGTGTTGACGTTGGAGTAAGCGTGATGTCAGTGGAGCGTTCGTGAGTTTTGAGACGGAATTCAGGATGATGGGTCTAGCGTTTAATGAGGTCAAGACTAAGTTAATGCTGTTAAGAAGTTAAGGACTTCGTCTACCTAGGATCCGCTATAAACTCAGACAACAATACTTGCGCTGAAATAAAACGAAGAATCACTCTTGTCAATCGCTGCTTATTTGGACTTAGAAGGCAATTGTGTAGGAAAGCTCTCTCTCGAGCAACTAGAGTGCCACTGTACAAAATCCTCATCATCCCAGTCCATGACCACATCGGATGAAAATACTTTGGACTACTTCGGGAGAAAAATTCTTCGAGTGATTTTTGCTCCAGTCTGCATAAATAGAGAACTGTACAAGCTGTTCAGCGACACTAATCTAGCCAGAAAAGTTTAGGTCCAACGACTTACATGGTTGGGTCATGTAGAGCGAATAGAAAGTAATGCTCCGGCTCGTAGAGTCTTCGAATCCAACCCGGAAGGACGTCGCAGAAGAGGAAGACCGTGATTCAGGTGGAGCACACAGGTGGAAGACGACCTGAACCAACATGATGTGCGAAACTGGAGAAAGCTAGGTAGGGACCGAGCTGGCTGGAGCCGTTTGTTGGATGAAGCCCTGGTCAGACCTGGACTATAGCGCCACCTTAAGTAAGTAACAGCATAAGTTCGGTTCCAGTTCGGCCTTTTTGTTAGCTGCAGCTCACTATTCCCCATCTGGCATCTAATGCGCTCTCGGCTCTGTAAACTGTCACAAGCGGCCTTTAAATGGGTGATGGGTATCGATTGGGTGCTTCTCAGTTTTGTTGAAGATCTGCAAGGCAAATGCGGACATACTGATACTCTAAGGATCCATTGTATCAACCGCTTATAGCTCCAAACGAGCCGGATATCCTTTGATATTAGTTGCAGCTGGATCATCTTTGAAAATTGGATTGTAGAAGTTTTAGAACGTTGTTGTGATTGCAATGTCTTCAGAAAAAGTCCTTCTTTCACCTACATTCCTACTAAAATGTTCAATTTCTCACCAAATTTCAGCGTTTTCATACCTTTTTGGCAAGGGATCCAATGGCTAGCTTCATCGTAGAAACTGCAGTCTTAGATCTTGGCAAGATCCACGATTGCCAGTCTGGTCTTTTAACCAAGCAGACCATACCCAGCTCCTTGGTCCTTGTTTAGCTGAGATTCGGTCAATGATAATATCGCAGGAGAAGGAGACCCAGACTATTCAAAAAGCATAAGTGAAGTAAAATGTTTCTAGGAATTCTTCCTGCTCCCAATTCATTCAAAAACCATTTATCTCATCTCATTTCCGTTCAATATCCCTTTTTCCGAGAACAATCTTCTGACAATTTCAAATGAAAAAAATATTTGCGAAACGAATTTTCAAATCGGTCGCCACGCGTTTCGCTCTTATCGTGCCTGCAAAGTCAACAAACAAAGTCCGTCTCGGACCAGGCTAATAAAATTCGTCTCAGTTGGATTATAATACTAGTTCCGCATCCTTCGTCATTTATGTCGAAGATATTGGCATTTCCCTCACAGCGACTCGACTCGTGCCAATTTGTAACGCTATCCCAAGATAAAAACATCCTTTTTTCCGACTAAGAAATAACAAAAAATCAGTTTTTAGTTGGAAATTATGTCATTGCACAGTCGAATCCTTTTGTTCGTCTAATTTAGTTGGCCATAGACACAAGACGAAGAATATAGTTTTTGTCCAAAGCAAGGATAAACCTTCTGGCTCTCTCTAGATGTAAATTTAAACAGGATGCAGGATGTATTCATGAAATCCAATTTGTCGCGTGGCAATTTTCTAGTTTAGCATTTTTCTACTTCTTCTTCTTCTTCTTCTTCTTCGTTTTCGGTTTGTATAGGATTTTCTCTTAGCTCAAAAGTGATAACCATTTTCATGGATCATAAAGATCGTATAACAAGGACGAAAAATTAAATAGCATACAATTCGGTCGATGGTATAGGACTCTTCTGGGATTCTGTGAGTTTGTCTATATCTAATCCTTATGCAAGTGTGTGTGTGTTTTTTTTTTCTTTCTGAGAACTCCTCATTTCTGTAAAGGCTCACTTATTCCAACATCAGAGTACAGCCTGACTTTTTATAAGGGTCCTTCGAGGCAGTCTATTTCTCTTTTTTTTCTGTCGCTTTCGGTATCCTTTTGTTTTAAAGTGAACATGTAAGGTAATTGGTTATGCGACACTTTTAGAAAAGGACCTTGCTCTATGTTTGTTTATATAAGAACAAAAAAGGACGATTTATTGCTGTACACAGGAATTCAAGCAAATAGCGAAACGCATTGCTAAACATAAATATTTTAAAGTGGATGCAGATGAAATGGAAAATGGTCCTTTTCCCGTTTGCTTGTGTGTATGGTCTCATTCTCGGAAGCATTTAGTCATATATGTAATAATTGTTGTCTTCCTGTCAAGCAAAAGTGTGTCCTTATGGATAATTTATGATGGAAATTTAATTTTGAATGAATGCAGTGACAGGTGAGACAATGACATCGAATATAGGCACAAGCTACTGGGTGAGTGGTGTAATTTGAGGCAAAACATGCTGAAGCAATTTTGAAAGGACTAATTTCCGTAGTAAATTGTAGAAATAAGTGATTTTCAGGATTTTGACTTGTTGTTGAATAAGGTCATCCTTGAAAATACGCAAGTGCTTGAAGTGAGAATAGTGACATTTTCAAGGATATTTGGAAGACTTGTGTGCAAGTAAGAGAACTCTACAGAAGAAAACATCCAACGAGTTCATCATAATTATGTTGGCTTTCTCTTTGTGAAAGTCTACGAGCGTGATCCGATAAGTACTTAATCTACAAGAAAAAATCTAAAATTTGTTCATATAGAATGTTGCAATTTGTGTCTAAGCTCCTCATTTCTAAGGATATTTTCACAGGATTTTGATAGAAAAATTCATTTTTCAAAATATTCAAAAACCACTCAAAGCAGTGTATTATTGAATTTCGTTTGATAATCCTTTCGAATTAAGGACAAAAGCTCTGTGTGAGCCAAATACCATTACAACTTGGTTTCAGAAAAAAGAGGGAAAAAACCACAAATAAATCGTAAAGCACAAAAACATAAAAAAATGTCCATAGCTGAGAGCTAAAACTCTTCCATTGTAGTTTAGTACCTATACCAAGTTATCAAAACTGCAAAACCGCTCTAAAACAAAACCGCATGCACAAGAACAATACAACTATAGACAGTGGAAATTAAATTTCCAAATGAAAATTAAATGGAATCTGATATTTGTGTGAAGGATAAAAGTCGACCAAAGCCACCCTCCCCCACAAAAAGAAAAAAATACACACAAAAATGTAGAAACGTTTTGAAAGAGTTATTCTCGAACATTGGCATTCAACTTCCCCCATCAGGCGTCAGCTATCCAAGTCCAAGGTTCGTCGTATTCGAACATACAACAGGAACAGCAGCCGTTTTATTTCTCAGAAAGTGTAGTGTATGAAGGTATGTCCTTTATTTCTGGAAACCTTTTACTCCGATTTCACCGACCAAGCAAACTTTAGATAAAGCAACTTTATCGCAGTTGGAAAATCAGGATCCCTATACTATAAAAAGGATTGATTTTATTTTGCATGAATTCAAGTGCAGACATTTTATACCAACACTTACACCATACCAAACCGAAACCAGCTCTAAGGAATATAGAATTTAGCCGTCCTGATCCTGACGCGTCTGCTTCTAGCTTCTCGCTTCACATCACACTTCTCGAATGTTATCCCTTTACGTTGGTGATTGTTGGAGGGAAATTAAATCCACCTGCAATTAAGTTGTCAGGTTCGAACAGAAGTTTTCAAACATAAACTTTAATTCTATACCTTCTTTCCTTTTTTTGTATTGTTTTTGCGGATTGTTTCTCTTTTTTTTCGCACAGGACTTGGAGCTGGCCGACACATTGACTCATGTAGAAAGGATGTAAGGTGGTTTGGCGTTGAAGCAACAATTTGTTTGTTCGTATATGTGTTTGGACACTTGACATGTATTTTTAACTGAATATCCTGAACGGAATTTGTTAGCCTTTTGGGGGCTATCAGCTTATAGTATATCGGGAAGGATATGTAAAGGAAACTCGTTGAGAGGTCTCTTGTGAGTTTGCAGAGAGAGAGAATAATTTAAGTAATTGGATTGGACTTTGACTACGGTTTGGTCTTTAGAGTTGAGAGAATTGCAATCGGATCGGAATTGGAGTGGAAGATGCAATATCCTGAAATTCTAATTGGTTAATTGACTGGAACTGGAGGGGTTTACGAGTAGAGAAGTCTTCAAAGACGATATGGTATCGAATGGCTTGCAATTGTGAATGGGGGATATGTTTTGAAGGGTACTCTTGATATTTGGCAAAAATTCAATATGTCTGAGTTTACAATAGACAAAAAATTATATGCAACAATTATAAGGAGTCGAAAATTATGCATTTACGTTCAATGCAGTGTTCGATGAGTCAAAAATTAGAAATCATTATACATTCAAAGACGAAAGCTTTCCTTATAATACACATACAATATTTTCACGGCACGTCCATTTGGATAAAAAGTAGTTGCAACGACGACAAGTTTGTCACGCTCGATTAGAAAGCTGAACCTTAAGACTAAACATTTAAATCACACAAAATTTCTTAAAAGTCCGTTCAAGCCGTAACAACTAGCTTGTCTTCCTTCTGTTTTGACGCTTTCGGTCCTCTGGTGTATATGGACCTGGAAATTTAGAAAGGAAACATGTTTCCGAGTACATATTCCCCAGTAAGTGAACGTGCTGACCTACACCTTCAAGTGGTGCCTCTGAGAGGTTCTTGTCAATTTATTGGCATGAACCTGCGGACGTAGGCAGCTTTAGTCTAATGGAATTGACGGATTGAAACAGGACGTATAATGAAGATTGATGCGATCCTTAACAGATAATATATCTAAGGATATATTAAATGAGGAAATACGATCAACGAATACCGAATGTGGATAGACGTTAATGAAATTAGACGCCCTGTTGGGTATATCTCTTGATTGGCTGGTTCATCCCTTCAATCAAAGTGGATATACTTGACAGAGGGTGAGCGGTGTCCCTCATCTGCCAGTTGATAAAAGCTGCAAAACTCAAAAGATCACAAAAATGAAACAATGTCTGTATAACGAATGGTTATACAGAACCAAAATGTGACACCAACCCCTCACCCAGGGGCAATTGGGTACCGCGGGTAGTGAGGACTTGCCGACTCACTAGTGGGATGGACCTTCGCGGGGGTTGTGGTTGTCTGAGTTTGGCCTCAGCTGCTGTTCGCAAATCGCGGTTACGGCTCTTCTTTCGGTGACTGAAAGTTGAGTGCAGTTTCCGTGACCGGACAACGGCTCTTCTTTCGGTAAACGAGGGTTGAGTGCAGTTCCGTGTTTTGCCTGAATAGTAGTCTAGAATCAAACCAAGATGAATAAGGGCTGGCACTAATTCAATTGGTACTGGTGTGAATCCGGTTGCAGGGTACCCGCTTCTTTCTTTTGAAAGTTGAGGTGTGCTTTTGTAGCTGGTGGATCATCAGGGTGAATGTCAACACTTATAAACGACACCTGTGTGAGTGGTCACACGTCAGATAAGGCTTAATGCTAGTGCGACTTAATCAATTCGCTTCTGTCCTCTTTTGCAACGTCCTTCCGATTGGATTCGAAGACTACGGGCCGAGCATTATTTTCCTTTCG